>JAOTQM010000725.1:0-79656 GCA_026939265.1 Oreonectes daqikongensis
TTTTGCATCCATAGGAAGCATTTTCAAAGGTGTTTTGGCTATTCAGAGCCGACGAACATTTCGGACTCTATGTACAAAAATGTCAGATACACTAGCGGTCGAAAGTTTTGGGACACTTGAAATTTTTCTCATTATTTAGAAAAAAACTTCTGATCTGAGGTGTTTGCTTAAATATCTGAAATTAGTTTAGTAAAATATAATTTTCCAAACATTCATGTTTTTTCGTGACAAAAGTAATATATATTTTTTTAAATGGATAACTTTGAGTGAATAATGAAGAAAGAACAGCACAGAATAGATCAAAACTCCTTTAATGTTGTTTGAAAAGCATCTCAGACCTCAAGAAGCTGCTTGAGAAAATTACATGAAAACATTTCTGCAAATTGAAAAATGATGATAAAATAAGTTTTAACTTATTTTTCTTTTTTTCATAATTCCTTTTGTTTCATTTCATAATTTTAATGAGTTTATTATTATTCTAAAATGTGGAAACTTTTGTAGATCCTTGTGTCTACATACATTACACACTATAGTCTATAGGGGCTTTCGGACCGCAGGAATGATTTCATAGTTCTGGATGGATTTGCCGATTGAATGTGTTTTTGTGATATTAGTGCTGTAGTTATGTTTGTCAGTTGTTGTTGTTTCAGACGATGTTGTTGGAGAAATGGCGAGTGTGTCAGCAGCCGGAGGGAGAGAGTAACTTTCTGGTGTTCTCTCAGATGCTGGCGGGCATCAGTACAGAACTCAGGTCAGTTACCGTGGTAAAACCCACACCCTTACTGGAGTAAATGTGCTGTGATGTCATTTCCTGTGTTCTTTCACCACAGAACAGAACTGCAGCTGCACCAGCTGAAGGAATATAACGTGTTTGGTATCACATGTCCGACAAAGGTACGCGCGTCCGGTAAATATCTGAATGACAGAATTCTGCGTTTGTAATGAATGGCACACGCGTGTCTTCAGGTGGATGAAAAGCAAAGAGCTTCAGTGGGCTTTGGGAAGCTGGTGGCCGCCATGAACGCTCTGGGATTCTCCGCGGATGAGCAGAAAGCCGTGTGGCATGTCTTAGCAGGAATCTATCATCTGGGTGTAGCGGGAGCATGTAAAGGTACATATACAGTCTGTAATACAGTAAACGTGATGTTTTGGAACACAATTATCACGTGTTTTTGCTCCAGTGGGTCGTAAGCAGTTCATGAGTTTTGACAGCGCGCAGACGGCCGGTGTCGTCCTGGGATGTGAGGGAGAGGAGCTTCACACGGCCGTCTTTAAACATCACCTGAGACAGTTACTGCAGAGAGCCACCGGAGGCGTCAGAGAGCGACGAGCGCCTGAAGAACTCCAGGAGGGTCAGAACGCTTTCATACGATGGAGATGTTTGTGCTTTATAGAAGATACAGATGTGTGTGTGTG
Source organism: Oreonectes daqikongensis (assembly GCA_026939265.1). Classification (NCBI taxonomy): domain Eukaryota; kingdom Metazoa; phylum Chordata; class Actinopteri; order Cypriniformes; family Nemacheilidae; genus Oreonectes; species Oreonectes daqikongensis. Next base: position 1,417 of record JAOTQM010000725.1, read on the forward strand.
TGTGTGTGTGTGTGTGTCAGGTCCTAAAGTCAGTCCGCTTCAGTGTGTCGGAGGGATGGCTGCTGGTCTCTATGAAGAGCTGTTTACCACTATTGTTTCTCTCATAAACAGGTAAACAAACACACATGTTTCATCTCTTTCTCCGAGTTATGTTTGTGTTTCTAGCGTGTGAATGGTTTTCCGTCCAGAGCTCTACACTCTCAGCAGCTCACGCTGGCGTCCGTGATGGTCGTGGACACGCCGGGCACCAGGAACCCCAGACACGGCGGCGAGGAGCGGGCGGCCGGATTCTCAGAACTCTGTCACAACTACTTACAGGAGAGACTGCTGGAGCATTGCTTCGATCACACCTTCACACACACGCTCCACAGATACACACAGGTACTGACATCTCCACACACACACACACACACACACACATCGTGTCGTCTCGCGTGTATCCTGACACCAGTGTGTGTGTTTAGGAAGGAGTTCCTGTGGATTTCGCCGCTCCGGAGTCGAGTCCGTCAGATGTTGTGAATGCTGTCGATCAGCCTGGCCTTCAGGTATCTTCTCATCTGATCCGTGTGATTCGTTCACGTGTCGGGTCGGTGCTGAACGGTGTGTTTGAATCGGCAGGTGAGAGGAACAGAAGGTGACAGCCGTGGACTCCTGTGGGTTCTGGATGAAGAGATGCTCACTCCTGGTTCTTCGGAGAACACGGTTCTGGAAAGAGTGTGTCAGTACTTCAGTGGAACAGGTACTTTTCACACGTCACTGTGTGTTTCTCTGGGATGTTTGTGTTCATCAGATGTTGTGTTTTTCAGTGCGTCAGTGTGAACAGCCTCTGCAGTGTGAGATCGCTCATCTGATGGGTTCTGATCCGGTCCGCTATGATCTGTCTGGATGGTTCAGTCACGTTCAGAATAATCCATCAGCTCTCAACGCCTGTTCTCTGCTGCACAACTCTTCTGTGTAAGCTGCTCATTTCTTCTTTACATACATTTAACCACTGAATGAGACCAATGCATTAAAACAATTATAGAATATTATTTAAAAAGTAAATAGTGAAAACTCAAATTTACTATTGTTTTCTAGTACAAATATCTAAATATTCTTTAATCTACATAAATTCACAGTACCTCTCAGACGCAAAATGATTAAAATATAGAAAAATATGTGTTACAAAAAAATAGGGTTAAGACAAATAAGCTTCCCTTTAAAATAATTGTATTTTTTGTCATCTTTTTCTTAAAATGTACTTACATTTTTGTCATTTTGCATCATTTTGATCTGTGGATTGTACTGGAAAACAAGGCACAAAAGTAAAAGAAATTGCAGTGCATAATTTTCACTAAAAGAAATGCATCTCTTAGTATTTTTGTTTAGCTCTCCAGTACAAAACATTTACTTGAAAAGACAAATGCCCAAATATTGTGTTTTGTTTTCAGAAAAAAGTTTTTATGCTTATGCTTTTATATTATAATTTAGTATTTATGCTTACAAAACATGAAAAACTGCCAATAGTGTCAGAAAGTTAATAAATTAGGTGTAGATGTATACCAAGTTAAATTGTCTTAAGCTTAATTTGGATTTTCATTTTTAGAAACTAGCCTAAACAAGTCATTTTGCTATTTTTATAAAAAAATATTGTAGATATTTGCACTTGAAAACAACTAAAGAAATAAATTCATTTTTTGCTGTTTTTTGAGATGTGGACTCTGTGTCTTTCCTCTTTTATAGAGTAGTGATTAAATCTCTGTTCGGGTCGCGGGCGTCTGTTCCGCCTCTGTGTCGGGGTTTGGGTGGTGTTGAGGGCGGCTCTCAGCGTTCTCTGGAGAGAAGCGGGACAGTTCGGAAGACTATGAGCGGAGGGATGGCGGCTCTCAGGAGACATTCTCTCTGCATCTCTGTCAAACTTCAGGCGGTGAGGAAACACAGGGTCATGTGACACGTCTCACATCTCTAATGTTTATGAAGTCATTTCCATCAGTGTGTTGTTGATAAACACATGTGACGTGTTTGTGTGTTCAGGACGCTCTGGTGAATTTGATTCGTCGCGCTCGGCCGGTGTTTCTGCAGTGTTTGAGTGTTAAAACAGATGCTGGAGTCTTTGATGTTCCATCACTGCGAGTACAGCTGCACTCCACACACCTGCTGCCTGCGCTGCACCTCTACAGAACAGGTTACACACGCACGCACGCACACACACACACGCACACATGCACAGAGAGAGAGAGAGAGAGAGAGAGAGACACACACACACACACACACACACAGAGAGAGAGAGAGAGACACACACACACACACACACACAGAGAGAGAGAGAGAGACACACACACACACACGGAGAGAGTGAGACACACACACACACACGGAGAGAGTGAGACACACACACACACACACACACACGGAGAGAGTGAGACACACACACACACACACGGAGAGAGAGAGAGAGAGACACACACACACACACACACACACACACACACACACACGGAGAGAGAGAGAGAGAGAGACACACACACACACACACACACACGGAGAGAGAGAGAGAGAGAGAGACACACACACACACACACACACACACACACAGAGAGAGAGAGAGAGAGAGAGAGAGACACACACACACACACACGGAGAGAGAGAGAGAGAGACACACACACACACACACACGGAGAGAGTGAGACACACACACACACACACACACACACACACACACGGAGAGAGTGAGACACACACACACACACACACACACACACGGAGAGAGAGAGAGAGAGAGACACACACACACACACATATACCAAATTACATAATATACTTCAAATGAATAAAACAGTATTTATTTTAGTTTCATCAGTGCACATTACATAGAGTAAAGCTTGCAATAATACCATATACTGTCTATATATTCTCTCTTCATATATTACTATTATTTTAAAAAAAAAATTACTATGATGCATGTAAAGCTGCATTGCAACAATGAAATTGTAAAAAGCGCTATATAAATAAAATTGAATTGAACAAACAATCCTCTAGCCTCAGGAATTAAAAATGCAAAATTGATCTTTTGTTGTGTTGATATACAGACGTGTGTTTAGATTAGATTAGATTAGATTCAACTTTATTGTCATTACACATGTACAAGTACAAGGCAACGAAATGCAGTTTGGGTCTAACCAGAAGTGCAATAGCAGCAAGTGCAGGATATACAGTGGTTGCATAAATTACATAAATAAATCAATATTATAGAAGTAATTTAAAGATGGATATGTACTATGATCATAATATACAGATGTCTATTACTATAAACAGAAATTTACAGATGGATATATACTATGAACATAATATACAGATGGCTTTTACTATAAACAGAAATTTACAGATGGATATGTATTATGAACATAATGTACAGATGGCTTTTACTATAAACAGAAATTTACAGATGGATATGTATTATGAACATAATGTACAGATGGCTTTTACTATAAACAGAAATTTACAGGTGGATGTATACAATAAGTTAGGCTATGGTGAGCAGCAGTGCGATGGATATAGAGTAGTGCAAATAAATTATGGACAGAAGCTATCGAAGTAACAGTGCAATGGAAGAAGTTATTGCATATTTCAGTTAAAGTGTAGGAGTGCAAGATGCATAGTAAACAGTAAACAGTCGGTACTGTAATGAACAGTTGGCAGTGCAGATGAGCAGTCTGGTAGTGCAAATGAACATAAATGTTATGTATAGACAGTCCATTAGTGCAAATAACAAGTGAAGACAGGTGTGCAATGAGGGGGGAGAGAAGAGTGTAGTAGTAAATGTAGTTTACAGTATAATGATGTATTATATCCTGTTGTATTATTCATGCACACTCAAATTTTGCATCATATTTTTGCACAATAATATTCAGCCATCCTGAATCAAGTCTTTGTTAATAGTGTTTTTCATTCTGTGTGTTGTGTTGTGTTGTGTTGTGTCAGGTTACCCAGAACACATGTCTGTGGGTGATTTCCGCTGTCGTTTCCAGGCTCTTTCCGCTCTTATTGTCAAGCGTTATGGTTCTGTCTTCATTACTCCAGACGAGAGGAAGGTCTGGATCTCATCATTCACACTTAACATCACATTTCTGTCTGATGATGAGGATATTTATCCGCCTGTTTATCGATCCGCCTCATTGATCTGACGCTGTGTGTGTGTGTGTGTGTGTGTGTGTGTGTGTCAGGCTGTGGAGGAGTTATTGATCGAGCTGGATTTGGATAAGAAGAGTATTGTTTTGGGCATGAGTCGGGTGAGCAGGGTTTTGGTTTTCTGAGGCGATGGATGTCTCCTGATGTTTCACAGCAGATAACATTGTGTATGTGTGTGTGTCAGGTGTTTATGAAGCGTGGCGTCTTGACGTCTTTAGATCTTCAGAGAGATCAGTTGGTGAGCGGTTGGCTCGTTCAGCTTCAGGCCTCGTGTGTTGGTCACTTGGGCCGCCAGAAGTATCGCCGCATGAAGGTCAGTCTGATGATGAGTTTGTCACAACACTTAAATAAATAAATATTCACTTACATTATCAAGTGAACTTGAGATAAACTCCAGGTGAGATTTCTTAATGTGTCTGTGCTGATCTGGGATCAGGTTCAGCAGATGGCAGTGAGATGTATTCAGAGAAATGTGCGAGTTCTGACCGCAGTGTCCGGTTGGAGTTGGTGGAAGCTCTTGTGTCGAGTTCGCCCCCTGCTGGACGTCAACATGGATGACCAGAGACTCCGATCCAAAGAGGTACTGAACCCCATCCTATCCACACCCCCCCCCCCCCACACACACACACACACACACACACATCACTGATTCCATCTACACATCATTCTCTGTGTTATAACACACAACACAAAGTTGTGCAGTACTAACTCCAGTGTGTGTTGTACAGTATGTATTTTCTGTGTATCTATCAGTAAAGATTGTAGGTTGTGATGTGATTACATGACACATATATCAGGTTGTGTATCAGTTTTGTGTGATTGTTGTGTGTCAGGATGAGATCAGCGCTCTCAGGAGACGTCTGGAGAAATCAGAGAAGGAACGAAATGAGCTGCGTCAGACCGCAGACAACCTGGAGACTAAGGTCTGTGTGTGTGTGTGTGTGTGTGTGTGGTGTGTGTGAGTGTCTGTGTGTGCGTGTGTGCGTGTGTGTGCGTGCGTGCGTGTGCGTGCGTGTGTGTGTGTGTATGTGTGTGTGTCTGTGTGTGTCTGTGTGTGTCTGTGTGTGTGTGTGTGTGTGTGTGTGTGTCTGTGTGTGTGTGTGTGTGTGTGTGTGTGTGTGTGTGTCTCTGTGTGTGTGTGTGTCTGTGTGTGTGTGTGTGTGTGTGTGTGTGTGTGTGTGTGTGTGTGTGTGTGTATGTGTGTGTGTGTGTGTCTGTGTGTGTCTGCGTGTGTGTGTTTTTGGTTTTTATATGCCGGTGGGGACATAAACCTGAATACACACCAACTCATGGGGACTCGTGTCACCTTGGGGACCAAAATTGAGGTCCACACGGGCACAAAAGCTTATAAATCGTACATAAAGATAAATAAAAAAACTAAAAATGCTAAATGTTGTCTATGATCTTTAGGTTTAGGGAAGAGAATATACAGTTTGTACGGTATAAAAGTCATTACGCCTATAGACTGTCCCTATGCAGATAATAAACCAGACTGTGTGTGTGTGTGCGTGTGTGTGTGTGCGTGCGTCTGTGTGTGTGTGCGTGCGTGCATGTATGTGCGTGCGTGTGCGTGTGTGCGTTCAGGTGACGGCTGCGATGTGTGAATTAAGTGATGAGAGGTTTCGAGGAGATGCCATCAGTCAAGCTCTGGACATTGAACGAGCAGAAAGACTTCGACTCACCAAAGAGAACAAAGAACTGCAGGTATGATCGCGTCTCTATCTGACACTGTCCACATGAATCTCCTGTTTCTTTATTTCTCACATACCTGAATTCTACTCATACAAGTATTTCTTTCTTTACATTGTGCAAACTATTCTATGGATTTAGGAGAGTTTCACTTTGTTAAAAATGTATTAAATGTATGTCGTGTTGAATTCTGTGTGTATGGTTTTGTTCTTCAGAGTCGTGTGGATCGGACTAAAGTGTCTCTGGAGGCTCTTGAGAAGAAGTTAGAGGAGGAGAAACAGAAAGTGAAATGTAAAGAAGCTCTCGCTGGACTCACCACAGGTACACGAAGCATCACTGAGGGAAACAAAAGCCGCCGAAAGAAATACAGATTCTGTTTTACTCCCATGTGCACACAGAGAGCGAGGTGCAGCTGCAGCTGGAGTGTGCGCAGACGGAGGTGGAGTTTCTGCGCAGACGTCTGCGTCAGACGGAAGAAAGACTTGAGAGTGAGAAAGATGCCAGACAGCAGCTGGACGTGAAGGTAAAGCTTAATGTGACCCGAGTTTGAGTTTGTTTCTTTCTGTAAAAATGTTCCTTTCCAATAAAACCAAAAATATAATTCGAGTTATGATTTATAGCAGCTTACGACATATAGAACATATCAAAGATACAAAAAACGCGAGTTTGTACGATCTTGGATGAATCATCGCTCTGTCTCCCCCGTGTGGCAGGTCCAGGAACTGCAGGTTCATCTTGATCAGTCCAAACGCTCTGTGACGGAGCTGAAGCGTCAGTGCAGACGGTTGACCTCTGACCTGCAGGACGCTCGCGTGCTGACAGACAGCCTGCAGGGCCGCGCTCACGAGCTGGAGAGAAAACAGAGGAGGTGCATCTCAGAGCATTAATATTCAGCGTCACGCCCGCCGGCTGTTGAATATGCATGACACTCGTGTGTGTGTGTGTGTGTGTGTGTGTGTTTATAGGTTTGACAGCGAGCTGACCCAGACGCTCGAACAGGCTGATAATGAGAGAGAACAGAAGGACCGAGTCATCCAGGAAAATGCCGGCCTGAGCGCTCAGATCTTCACACTCCACAAGACACTGAAGGTAAGACCTGAGGTCAAAGGTCGAGCGTTCACCATCTGTGATGTGTCTGTGTACTCCTGGTGTCCTCTGTGGGTAAACCCAACATGATGAAGAAAAGTTTACTTTCAGTCTGTCAGTGTACATGAAAACAAGTGCACGCGATATCTTATGAAGAACGTGACGTGTGTGTGTGTGTGTGTGTGTGTGTGTAGGAGAGTCAGGTGGAGGTGACACACTTGCAGCAGCAGAAAGAGGAGTTGTGTGCTCAGATTCGTGATTTGAGCGCTCCGCTTCACCTCGGCAACGATTCGATCCCAGAGCTGAAGAAACATGTGCGTGATCTGGAGATGAGAGAGAGAGAGAAAACACATGACATCGATCAGATGACCAACAAACTCGAACAACACGAGCAGGTACAAAAACACCACAAAGCACTCTTCGGAGATTCATTCAATAATAACATTAAAACTCGACGAGTGTACTAAACACATTTCTCAAAGCGTTTATATGTCATTCTGAAAGAGGTCAGAGGTCATATGCTTCAGAAACTCCAGAATTCATCTTACATTTACTGTTACTACCGAACTACTGCAACATTCTGTCAAATGTAGTTTTTAATAAAGAATACACTACCGTTCAAGGTTAGGATCACTTATTCATTGATGAATTATATTTTTTCTAGATTGTAAAAAACACAAAGTTATTACATTTGCAGAATCTTTATTTCATCAGCCAGTTTCTTGAGGAGTTCTCTCATCTTTGCTGTCTTTCCTCATTATTTGGTCTGAATCATCTCTTTCAAAAACTTTTTTATTAAGTTAATGTTTAATGAAATACGTTAATTATATATTTTTCCACAAAAATTATATCTATAATATATAAGCAAATGCCTTCAGATCAAATTATTTTGAACCATCCCAAAATACATTTCAGTCAAGTGATTTTAAACTGTGTGATTTTGAGCTGTAATGTTCTCTTCAGATTCATCTGCGTTTTGAGATCGAGATGGAGAGAATGAAGCAGATCCATCAGAAGGAGCTGGAGGACAAAGACGAGGAACTCGAGGATGTGCAGAAATCATCACAGAGACGAGTGAGAAACACAGAATGAATGAATGAATCCCGGCTCCACGGATCATCATACACACCTGTCTTATGTGTCCTCTGTGTGTGTGTGTGTGTGTGTGTGTGTGCGTGCGTCTGCGTGCGTGTGCGCAGCTTCGACAGCTGGAGATGCAGTTGAATCAGGAATATGAAGAGAAGCAGATGGTGGTTCATGAGAAGCATGATCTGGAGGGTCTGATAGCCACACTGTGTGAACAGGTATTGAATTGGCCCTAAATTATTCTGACCACATCTCTCTATTTCCCTTTTCAGTTCAAAGGTTATTGCCTAGGCATTATACATAAAACACAATAGATGGAAAACGAATCAAATATAAATGTGTGACATGACGTTTTAATAGTGACTCTCTCTCTGTGTTCTCAGGTGGGTCACAGAGACTTTGACGTGGAGAAGAAGCTGAAGCGAGACCTGAAGCGAACACACGCTCTGCTCAGTGACGCCCAGCTGCTGCTGTCCACCGTCGAGACGCCCGGTCAGGGTCGTGACCCCGGTGCCAAGGAGCAGCTGGAGAGACTGCGCTGCCAGGTGCCGCTGCCACATATTCAAAGAAAATATCAAACACAACCTAAATAATCACGCTGTTTACATCCCTTCATGTGTTTCAGTTGGAGGACAGTGAAGCTCGGCGGTCAGACGGAGAGAGCGTGCAGAAGACTCTCTCAGCCGAGCTCGAGAACGCTCAGATAGAACTGGAGAACATCTGCAAACAGAAGAGTCTGGTGAGGAACCGACACACACGACTCCGAGCGACTCGGTTCGTCTGGGTTCGTCTCGGTTCATCTCTGTTCGTCTCTTCAGGTGGATGAACAGCTGTCTCAGCTGAGATACGAGAGGACGGATCTGATGAAGAGACTGGAAGGAGATCAGGAGGACCTGAATGAGCTCATGCAGAAACACAAAGCTCTCATCGCTCAGGTGTGCGTCGGCTCCGGTCACGTGCGAGAGGTGCGTCAGGTTTACGGATGTTAACGGTAATGTGTGTTTATTTCAGTCCTCCAGCGATATCTCACAGATCAGAGAACTTCAGGCCGAACTCGAGGAGCTGAAGAAACAGAGACGGATTTTACAAGAGCAGGTCAAGTATCCTTGTGTTGTGTTTGTTCATTGTAAACGGCTCGTCTTGTGTCTTTTTCTTGCTGTATTGTTCATCTCTGTTCTCAGCTCCAGACCAGCGGCGCCCGTGTGCAGTTTCTGGAGTCGTCCACGGTGTCCCGCAGCATCGTCAGTAAACAGGAAGCTCGGATCTGCGACCTGGAGAACAAACTGGAGTTTCAGAGAGGACAGGTCAAGAGATTTGAGGTGAGTCCGGACCCGCGGCGAGCGTTCTCACGGAGGACGTCTGTGATCTGTGCGTTTGTGTGCGTGCAGGTCCTGGTTCTGCGTCTGAGAGACAGCGTGGTTCGGCTGGGCGAGGAGCTGGAGCAGGCGGCTCAGGCCGAGAGCAGAGAGAGAGAGAATTCACGATATTATCAGCAACGACTGGCGGATATGAGACTGGAGATGGAGGATCTGTGTGTCCGAGAGCAGGAGAACGGACGCAAACGCATGGAGCTGGTGACTGACACATCTATATCTCCGTCGTACAGAAACATTTTATTTTAAGAATTGACGTTGGGAATGTGTTAAGGGCCGGTTGAGTGATGCCGTCTGAAGCTTTTCCTCCCTCGGCGTCCGCCCACGAGCCTGGCATGAGAACGCACTGAGCTCTCCTGAGAAACCTGTAAATATTCATCATTTAACACACAAAGCGGGCGGCCGGCGTCATTACAGACTCCTGCCGGCGTGTAATGCGCTTCGACCCGCGCGAGGAGAGAATTCAATATAAGAATATTAGCGACAGCATCGCCGACGTCTGACACGCACACGCGTGTGCTCGGCCTCTCCGGGTTATTGGTTATGAAGGGGAGGGGGCAACGGCGAAGGTGTGGTTGTCATGGAGATGAGAGGAGCGCTATGGGATTTGTTGTATCAATAACCTTGAGGAGACAATGGAAATTAATCATAGGCAGACGGTGGCGGCGTGTCCGGGAGACTCGGGAGAGGAGGAAAATAAATCTCAGGAACCCTCCGACGCACTTTATCAAATTATTCTATAAACAACAGCTGGGGATCAATAATACTGGAGAAAACACGCTCTTCTGGAGTTAAAGAGAATGAAAATCAACCATGATTTTACTCTAGTAAATGTTTTTTACTACAAATAGCATTTATTTGATGGTTCATTTCTATAAAGCTTTGATATGTTCTCAGTGTTCATCTCATGTCACAATAACAAAAAAACATAAATATATTATAATGAGAATAAAGTTTTGCGGTCGTTACATATAATAATAAAGTGAAGCTGTTTTTGATGAATTATAGGCAATGACAAACAAAGAAAATGCAATGAATGGTTTTTTAGAAAATATCATTTCTAAAACAAGCTTCATTTTCTTGAAACAAAACAGAAAGGAAAGCACATCTTAAACGAGAGTTTCTTTCATGTGTCGTATGATGTTTTTAAATGTTTTATGTCTTATCAGGAGATGCAGGTGGAAGAGTTGAGCGCAGTGAGACAGACCCTGCAGGCTGATCTGGAAACATCCATCCGTCGTATCGTTGATCTTCAAGCCGCCCTGGAGGAGGAGGAGTCCAGTGATGAGAGCGACACTGAAAGGTATCAACGGTGACGTCTCCTCTTCTCTCCACTTACTCGATATGTTCAGTCTCTTTCCATCTCAGATAGTCAGCGTGCATCCCAGTTTGAATACTATCCTGAGGGATGTTGATTTTGAAGTATGCATCTTTGCATGCTTTTTGTGCTAATATTATGGTTAATAATGACATGGTCAGTTCAGTCGTGGGTTAAGGAAATACCGTTTACAAGCCTTCACTTGTTTAAAATGACTCAACAGTTGTTTATGAGCACTATCTATATCACACATTAAGCTAAACTTACGTTCTCCAGGATCCTTGAAACCAATACTTTAACCATTTAGAATAGAATAGATCACTGAAGGATCTGAAGGTTTGGATCATGACTTTAAAGCACATTTTGAATATATATTCATATTGTTTGATGTTTTGACATCTGATGTCTGAACATTTGGACCAAATGTGCACGCTTTCCCATCATCTGAGAAGAGCTTGTCATGTGTAGATATGTGCAAATCGGGATGCTGGGATGCAGAATTGCAGAAAGCTGTCAAACGATTAATCGCATCCAGAATAAAAGTTTGTGTTTACATAATATATGTCTGTGTACTGTGCATATCAATTTTGTATTTATAAAAACATACACATACATGCATATATTTAAGAAAAATATTTTCAAATATATTTAAATATAATTTCGATTATTGGTAAATATTAATAAATACATCTAAACATTTTCTAAATATATATAGGCCTACATGTATGTGTTTGTGTTTATAAATACAAAATTCATACGCACAGTAAACAGACGTCTATTATGTAAACACAAACGTTTATTCTGAATGCGATTAATCGCGATTAATCTTTTGACAGCCCTAGTTTATGTTTTCTTCGTTTACTCAGCTGTGAAACACACACAGACACTATTATATATAAAATACTTAAGACTGTTCTCCTCTCTAGGGTTTGGTGTGTGGTCGGTTTTAATTGCTTCATTCTTTTTCTAAATGTGAAGAGATTTTCCTCCCGGCTCATCAAAACGCTTGAATAAAGCTTCTCTCCCCAGACACCGTAGTAAAATACAGTATCAGACTTTACAGGCTTTGATCTTCTTCATTGCTCACACATCCAGACACTTTCTCTCTCTCTCTCTCTCTCTCTCTCTCTCTCTTCACACAGTGTCCAGACCGCTGTGGAGTCCTTTTCTAGAAAGAAAGATCTGTAAGCACCTCTCAAACCTCATTCATTTCTGCTGGGACGTGACTAAAGCTTGGTTGCTGTTTGTGCTGCTGGACTGTAACGCATCCCATCAAACATGAAGAGTTAATGTTGATGGACGCTGTTGTTCAGTGTTGTACGTGTGTATGAAGCGAGCAGACACGGCCTCTTTTTTTAAAGTTGTCTGGCTGTGATATGCTTTGTCTTGTGAATAATGCATGTGCATTAGCCGAGACCCCCCGTGTCCCGTCTGTGAGAACACACACGGAAAAATCAAGTGTGTTGCAGTTGCTCAACACAAAGCCACAACTTCATTTTGACATGTTGTGAAAACAGCGTTGTGTAGATGTTCAGAGGGTTTTTGATGCATTGATGTGGAGTCTGTGTTCTTCATGATGGAAAATGGGTCACCGGCTCAAAATTGATAAAAAATTTGAGATAAATTTACATTTTAAATTCACAAGTATGTTTTCTAAAAACGAATTATTCTACTCATAAGATAATGATAAACGTATCTCAAGTAACTCACGATTATATATTTAAGTGTGTGATATGCCGAACAAATTATTTAGAAAAACTATAATTTGACAATTAATCTAAAATGGAGAAAATCAAAATGTATTGTTCATAGTGTACAGAAACTGGTATAGTCTGTTATTAAATGTAAAATGTTAGCTAGTATATTATTATTTCTAAAACACATTTATTTATTATGATGTTATTTTTGTATTTATGACCCTCCACTGTTTAAAGATGCTTTCATATAAAAATACTGTTTTCTATATAATGAAGAGTAAATAATGGTAAAGCAGTTAGATTTGATCATCATTATATACAAACAAAATATCGCTTATCATTTGAGATTTAAAACAACAACTTTAAAATGTTATTTACAACAGTTTTTTGAGATTTTCAATTTTTCTTTTAAGCTCAAACCTTAAGAAATTTCAAAATATTTGTAGCTTTTTTTCTTGCAATTACATTATCTGAGAAAAAACGGCAGTTCTTGAGAACAACTTTCTTTCTTTTTCAGTGTAAATCTATTCTTTCATTTTATTGTTCGATTGTATCAAGGTTATTTTAGTTTACTACAATTAAAACTTTGAGAACTCTGTTTATTGAAATAAATAAATAAATTGGCCTAAAAATCATTTTAAAAACCTAAAATAAACGAAAAATTTCAATTGAAAAATTGCCTCGGAAATAAACGGAAATAAGTTTAAGGCACTAAAATTATGAAATTAAAATAAAACTAAAAAAATACATTTTATATGGCAACATAAAAAATTAAAATAAAAAATAATAATAATAAAATAACAAAATTGCTCAAATAAAATTAATATAATAATAATAATATAATAACTAGAAAACTCATAGCATGCTTCTACATATTTTATTCTCATCTGTGAATTAACATCACAAGTTTACGTTTCTTAAATGAGAACTTGGATTTGACTTAAACTGTCTCTGGATCAGTGCGTCGTGGCCTGATAACAACAGCTCTCTCAACTAATGAACTCACAGTTGACTGAGGCCTGCTGGGTAACAATGAGTTTACCAGAGATAACATCACCTCCATGTGTGACTCCTGACATGTTTTATTCATGTAGGTCATGTATGGATATTGATTTACGAGAGCATGATGCACATACTGTGGATTAACATGAGGTTTGTGTTTCAGCGACAGCATGTCAAGCGTGGGGTCCAGCGTAGGACCGGAGGACGTCGGCGAAGGGATTCGACACTGGATGGGCGTCCCACGAGGGAGCAGCTCCGGACGGCAATCTGTTACTGACACCATGAGCACCTACAGCTTCAGGCAAGAAACTAAAAACTCAGAACATCAACACAGAGGTCTTCGTGTTTTAACCCTTTCGTTCTTACAACAGATCGTGCTCTCAAGACCTGGATGAAGATGCCAAAGAAACCTCCGGAGGACTTGGCAGAGCATCCTCATCCACGGCCCTATCCGAACTCCTCGAGGGTCTGAGGAAGAAGCGAGGCGGATGGGAAAGAGGTTCGGAGGCGGGTGAGGGCAGTACAGTGTCGCTGCCCATCTATCAGACGACAGGAGCCTCCACGCTCCGCCGCAGGGCCTCGGCGCTGTCGCTGGAAGCCGAGGAGGGACTGGAGGACCTACCCCGACCGGGCATACTGAAACCCCCCAGCCCTCTCCTGCCTCGTGCATCCAGTCAGCGTTCCCTCTCTGAAGCGGGCCCGAAGTCCTCCGCGACCACATCCAGCACGGCAAAACTGAGCCGCTTCGGTTCCTGCGACTCGCTCGCGTCTGTCACCTCCGCCGCAAGTTCCCGTCGCCATTTGTCCAACCTCGCCATCCCCGAGGAAGGAGAGGAGGAGCCTGGCATGAAAGCCCCGCCTCCCGGCTCCTATCAGCCATACCGTCGCCGTACGCTCGGTGGTCTGGTGGCCGAGGGCGGAGAGTCGTCATTGGGGGCGGAGCCTCTGGTGTTCCAAAATCGGCGACTCGCAGGCACCCAAGACAAGGTGATCGAAGCTGGAGACGCTAACTCGGACATTCTTCCGGCGATCCGTCGAGCGCAGTCGACCAGCAGCCTGGCATCCAGCGGTTCCAGAGGGGGTCAGAGACGAGCCCTCAGCGTGCACTTCGGAGAGTTACCCCCATCCAGATCGTCCCGTAGAGAGTCCGATTCGGATTCTTCCAGTTCTGGTGGATCTCAGAAGCGACGCGGACCTCAGGGAGAGAGACTGGAAGCAGAGGGCAGCGAGGATGTCAACTCTGTGATGAAAAAGTACCTGAAGAAAGCTGAAGTCGACTAGAAGATGCAATGAGGTTGTTACAAATTAAATTCCTGTCATTTCAAAGGCGTGTTATTTTGACAACAGAAGATATTTTGAGAAATGTGTCAGTCGTTTTGTGTTTATACAATGGAAGTCAATATCTTCTGTTGTGTTCTGGAGGAGGAAACTCATACAGGTTTGACATGATGAATAAAACATACATGACCCCTTTCAAACATTGTGTTGAGCAACATGGATATATTTCAATTGAAAGAGGATGTGAATTTAATGGCTTTCTCTTTTCTCAGCTGAAGACATTTGGAGAAACGTCCCCATCCTGAATGAAGCGTGGCACACTACTGAAAGCACAAATACAGATTTATTTTGAACACTTTGTACACATGAATAAAGATGTTAAAGTTAAGTGT
Organism: Oreonectes daqikongensis; assembly: GCA_026939265.1. Lineage (NCBI taxonomy): Eukaryota > Metazoa > Chordata > Actinopteri > Cypriniformes > Nemacheilidae > Oreonectes > Oreonectes daqikongensis. Next base: position 16,505 of record JAOTQM010000725.1, read on the forward strand.
TCTCCTTTGTTTGAGCTGCGCCGTAAGTCAGGGCTGCTTCAGGTCAGGAAAGGGAATTTTGAGCGATTCAGACAGACTTTATCCATCCCCTCGCAGCAGTCAGTACAAATTTGCTGAAGTCCGACAGATGTAAATAAAAACGTCAAGCAGAATCATTGGGATTTGCTTCTGACCTTTCAAAGCAGAGGAGCGGTGTGACATTCACAGAGAAAAACCGAACCACAGTTTTCCTTTAGAAAGCAGTGAACGTTCACTGTAATGTCCACCATAGACATTTTACTAGTTAGATTTATAGTTTCATCTAATTTCAGAGCAGACTTAAATCTTGTCATTTTGTTTAAATTTGTACTTTTTTCTAGTGCGCATACGGTCAATATATTGCAATAGTGAACAGACTACAATCGTGTTTTAGTTCTTAACACACACAGCTTTAAATTCATACATTTGTTCAGAGAAACACACGGTTTGCTTTCCTCTCGAAAAAACTTTATTGATGCCACATGTAGCTACATCGAGACCTCGGTGAGATCACTCCGTGTCATTACTCGAGTCTCTTCAGAATCACATTGAGATGATCTACAGGTCCTTGTCTGGTCACACCTTTGCAGCTTGTGCCTTCCGTCCCCTTCCTTTACCCTGAAAATTAAAAAAAACAAATCACTCGTGTAAAGCTTAAGAAAGACTTTATAAAGACAAAACGAAACCATGAAGCACCTTTTTAGGTGGATTTTCACCATCTGAGGTTTCCCTGTATTTAAAAAAACCATTTGGTTAGTTTGCATTGAGAAATGAAACGTGCATCAAGGTTCAGAAGATCTTCAACTTACTCATCCTCTGCCTTTTCTGGCTTCTTTCGCTTTAAAAATGAAAAAGGAAGAGTGAGAATTGTGATAACGTTTCACAAACGTGACGCGCCAGTTGAAGTTAAACCTGCACGCACTTTGCCAGCACCATTTTTTGTGACTTTCTTCACTGGTGATTCTTCAATATCTTCTTCCTCCTCCTCAACCTCATCATCCATCTCGTCATCCATGTCTTCATCATCAGAGTACTCTTCCACTAGGAAACAATTCACAAGTCAATCTCACATCACAGAGACGGGTAAAATAGAATCGAAACAACAGCAATCGCCCCTCACGGGCTAAGTGTTCCGCTCCGACATACACGGGCCCAGAGCCGTGCTTCAGACGAAAGGTCACGGGCGGATGAAGATCCAAACCAGACAGGTTCACCTGAACGACAAAGAACCAACGCATGTCTTCATATACAAATATACACTTATGCATTTGGCAGACGCTTTAGCGACTTATATTGCATTATACTATACATTTGTTTCGGAGTATATGCAAACCCTGGGATCTAACCAATGAGCATTTAGCAATATTCATTAATATTATAATGAATCCTTACAAAAACCATAACCCCAAATGATCGAAATCAACGTTTAGCTACATGTGCAAATTTTTATTGGTGTATAAGAGGGAAAAATACAATTAAAAGAAACACATTATTAAGAGGATCGTAGCCTATTAAACGCGGTTATATTCAAATCAATCTTACCGTTGGCATGGATTTAGCGTGTAGAGTTGCTATGGGAACCGCTTTCGCGCCGCTGTTTTCTTCGCCCGTGATCAGCTCGACGATATTAAACTCATCTTTAGCGGTGTGACCCAAACACATCTTGAGAGGAAAAAACAACGCGTTTAAGCGATTAAACCGCGAAATGTTGAGGTATTCACGTCATGTTTGGAGTAAACCTACTGTCCGTAACGCCAGCTGATGTTGATGGTTAGTATCGTCCGTCTTAAAAGATTCTTCTTTATTAGATTCATTGAGTTCACAACCTGAATCAAACGTCAATTTGATTTGCGTTATACTCACATATACTCAAATACATGTTTATACTAGCTATACATACCCCAAAGAGTTGACAGAGGTTTCTCGGCTTTGCTCATTTTGCTGAAGAACAATGGATGATAAATATTGGTTTAATTTATGTTATTTGCTCTGTAGCATCTCTTGTTTATGCTTAACCTGAGATGATAATCGTACTGCTGGAAAAACAGCAAAAGAAATTGATCTTGAGCTTCTGAGGGTTTAAATACACATCAGCTGACGTCAATTTAAGTGACGTCACGCGGGATAATTACGTCCTGAAAAATCACTTAACGTAATAATGTAATTTATCACAACGTTTTAATTAAATTAATTATTAAAGTAGCAACAAAATATGTAGTTTTTAATTTCTTATTTCATTTTCTTATTAGTCTGTACAAATTAAATTCTTTTTTTTGTGAAATTATTTGTAGAGGTCGAGGCTAGTTGTGACATAAGAAAAGTTTGTCAAAAAGCTGAGCAAAAGCTTTTTTTTCTTATTAGGTAAACTTCGTGTTTTTGTAAAAGGTTTCTTTTAGTGATATTATCTGAGTTGTTTTCTATCTCTTTTGCCCCGTATGACTTCACAGTCATATTCTAGACAGTGGTGTGATGTATTATTAACAGGCCTCGGTGCGCCCGGATCGCTCAGCCCGTGGATTACAGAACGTTGAGAACTCGGCCTGCTTGTTCCACCGGCGCTCTCTTGGGTTCCTCCGGCAGCCCCTCACCGCCATCAAAGACCACGGGCTGACGGATGAAAGAGAGCAAAGGAGAGGCAGAACACAGCGTGATGGCGGAGAGGACAAAGAGACTGTGATATTATGAGGTGTGGGGGTGATGGATAAATCAGTATTGGGAATATATAGGCTATATACACATGGATATTATATATATTGACAATGCAAAGCATAAGGCCGTTGTTGGTACTTTATTTATATAACTTTATTATTGTTTGCCCACCAGAGCTTGACATGCAGAAGTAGAGCCAAAACCGAATAAATGAATTAAGAGCGCTGTGACCACACACAGTCTTCACTCCTGACAGCATATAGAATGGTTTCGAGAGAGAGCGTAGGAGGTCTGAAGAGATTCCTCTGTGTGTGTGTGTGGGGGGGCTCTATACTGCACAGTAAAACACACACACACACACACACACACACACACACACACACACACACACACACACACACACACACACACACACACAAGAGACGTTAAGGAGCAAAAATGCATTTGTTTGGCTATTCTTATTGGTGACTAAGATTCACTGTTTACTGTCCAATGTGATAAATGACACATTTGGTACATTTGCACCAAATCCCTGTAATGAAATGTGACAACTGTGTATTAATGTCAACACAAAATCAAAGTGAATCCTGTTTTTATTTGTGATTACACATTTACACGGTTGTATTGTGTGCAGTTAATAAGTGTATGCTATTTTAAAGAAAAACAGATATTTGTCTTAAAGGGACAGTCACCCAAAAATGAAAATTTTTATTTATAAAACTGCAGTTTCTTTCTTCTTCAGAACACAACAGAAGATATTTTGAAGAATGTTGATAATCAAACAACACTAAACTCCATTGACTTCCAACACAAAACCAGTCACGTACAGGTTTACAACCACACGAGGGTAAATAAATGTTTATTTTGAAATACAAGATGTTTTGAGCTCGACCTTCAGCCCTCATATCCCAGTCAAGAATGCTGCATAAAAGTGTGTCGACAGTAAATCCTCCACAATCCACTGCAAAGTCACAGTCAGCTCTGGCTTTTTTCTATTTGTGCTAGATAAAATTCTTCATTGAATATCATTCTAAAGTAAGTCATATTGAAGTCAAATGGGTTGTGCATCTCATGTTGAATTCATGTAAACATTACATGTTTAATTGTTGCTGGCAAAATGCTCCAAAGGTGCTGAAACTAAAATAAAAAGGCGTTTGCTGTCCCGGAGGATCTCTCCTCACCGCATTAGCTGCAGAATATCCTGTTTCAGCACTTCAGCAGTAAACGAAGCATATTGCGGATTTGTTCGTTTGGTGGCATTTCAGTCCGGAATAAGAGCAACTGGCTGATAGAAGTCAGAACAATAAAGACAGTGACAGGCTGTAAAGAAACCAGAGATCCTCCTCGGAGTTTCTGGAGGAACAGGAAAGATCTGAACCCTCCTTAACAGATTTTAACTTAAATTTGAGTGTTTGTTAAAAAAATATATCAATACATAATATGTCAAATATATTTAATAAAATACATGAAATCATTTTTTGGTTCCTCGTGATACAGTTTTGGAGCACATTCACAGCTGCATTAAAAATCAGGAAAAAATACAATTTATCTCTGTTTCTTTCTTATAATAACAAACACATTCTATTCAGCACTTTTATCTAGCATTTTTAGTACTGGCCAATGAGCCGTGAATTTGTGTCTCCCCTCATTACTTTCTAAGGGTCAAACGCTGTGTCCTTACCATCTGAAGCTTTGTAAGGTCACAAATTTAGACATCCCAAAAAATCCGTAGTCTTTTTCTCAATATATTCTTTTTATTTTTGTTGACATGCACAAAAACAATCCTATTATATAATAGATATTTACACACACAAAAGAGGCTTGATCGTCCAGCCAACAAGCATTTGAAATAACTTTCTTTCTCAGACAACTTGATTGAAAAAGCATTAAAAGCATCATATATCTCAAAGATCTTTAATACTCTCTCATATCTGCTCTGGTTACTGCACCTCAAACTTCAGGTCATCTCATTTCTTTGTGCAGGCCATGAGTCTTTTTAGTCAGAGATGAGACATGCAGGATAAAAGCTAACTGTGTGACCGGACTGTGAATTCTCTTGGATGGTATCATATAGCTTTGCTGTGGATTGATTTTGGAAAATCACTTAGGAATGTGACTATAACCGGCCTCTCCAGACTGTTCTAGATTTCTTTCGCAGATATTTTTGTACATCATAAAGAATATTGTTGACTTCAACTAGGCCTACTGCTTTTGTTTATATTGAATGACAGCACTGAACTGAGGTTCTGTATTCTCATGCAGCATACACACTTTTAAACTTTGTTTCGAATTTTTTAATGGGGTAAATTTACTATTCGAGTCTTTTAAAAAAAAGTACTATTCAAATAAATTTACTATTTAAAAATGTCAAACATTTTAGTATATGATTAAAACACCCGTAATTCTGTTTCCAACTTCATTTCAGAATTCATTTACAGGCGTTCATCATTTACGTAGAGCATATAGGAAATTGGAGCTTTTTCGGCCGCCGTCAATCCCACAATCCACCTCTAGAGCGCGCACTCTTCTTCGTGGAATTGAAAGCGCTTCGCTCACATTCGCTCAAAACGAGAAACTTACGATAAATTTAGTGACAGCGACTAAAGTTAAAATCAAACATGGCGACGTTTATTATACTAAAAACTTTTACCAAACTTGACTGTTGTGACGGGTAACATGACGCGATTTTAATCCCTCGACAGCGAAAGTTTTATTGTTATCTCGATTGGAAGACAGTGACGATTAACAACTAAACGCATAGCTACGTGAAAGCCACCAGAATTGACAGTCACCCTTCTTTATTGTACGTGTTTTGTCTTTAAAAAAAAAAATCTGTTTTAGTAAATTGGCCAGACGTCTCAAAAACGCATTGTTGGGGGGGGGGCGAGGATGTGGCGACGCGACGCTTTGTGTAGGCTACGTATGGCAGATGCGTGCTCAATGTTAACGAGAAAACGGATCTAAAATTGAGTAACTTATGCAAAACTGTAATTTCAGTGCATTAGTTAGCATTAGTTTGCTCCAAACTTAAGGACAGCTTTCCTGTATCTCAATGGTTTAGAGTATGGTGCTAGCAACGCTAAGGTCATGGGTTCGATCCCAGGGATTGCATATAGGCTACGAATTGAATATATATAATGCAATGTTAGTCGCTTTGAATAAAAGCGTCTGCCAAATGCGTAAATGTAAAGAAATACTGAAGTATTTACTATAGCCTATAGTAAACTGTAGTCCATTTGTAAACCATACCAATATTAAAGTATAGCCTAGGCTATCTATAGTAGGATTACCATGGATACTAAAGTATATTTATGTCGGCATCTATCCATCCATCTGTTTGGAAGTAATAAATTAGCCTTCGTCGTTTCTCTGATTGAAAACTGTGACAGCAGCACATCCTCCGCACAGCATCAGCAACTTTTACACACACAAACCAGGAGAGAGAGAGAGAGAGAGAGAGAGGAGGGGGGAGTGAGTGAGTGAAGGAGAAGAAGACACACTGCGGAGTTCAGCAGAGGAGAGATGAAGACCAAACCACAAAGCTGTAAACACACACAGACTCAGACACTGAAGCAGCATCAGCATCAGCAGCCCTGCCGTGGACTTTAACATCAGATCTGTGATTATTCTGGGCTGGAGCACTGGAGCTCTTCTCTGTGTCTTAACATGCTGCGAGCTGAAAGTGATGCGCTGCTCGTTGCTTTGGTGCTTTGGATGGGAACGCTATGGGGACAGATCGCAAGCCAAGGTAATGTCCGTGATATCTCCCCTATTGCTCTGAAGATGCCCTTGTGCTGTAATGCGTTGACACTGAAACTTTAACGCCATTTCACTTTTATTACAATGACACAGCGGCTGTTTAATACACAACACACTCGTTTGAGTTCAGATGAGATTGAGGTGGTTTGATCAGAGACGCGCGTGATGCTGCAATTGTTTTTAAGGACAAAAGTGAGCCAGAGATCATTGTGGAAACACGGTTGTGTGTGAGTCTGGTGCAGAAGAACGCGCATTCACATTGAGAGAAACGCTGCGGGATTCCTGTGTGTGTGTGTGTGTCAGCTGAATGATTTATGATCTGTATAATGCATAGAGATCTATAGATGTAGTTTATAACACGTAAGAGAACACCATGACCTCTGTTCACTCGCTTCTGTGTAAGTGCATGTAAGAGAAACGCGTTGTAATTTTGTTTGTGCACCGAGCAGTGCTTTAAAGCATCAGACAGAGAACAGTTTTATTTGAGTAAAGTGTAGTCACGACCCCTTGAGCTGGTGTAAGAAATGCTGTTGCATTATTCATAGATGAAGTGGACTGACGGTGTTGCTTCAGTGTTTTCTGCTGTGCCGCTCGTTCATCACTCGCTGTGTAAATTTAGCTCACTTCCTCCACGCGTGGGCAACTCCTCTTTAATCGGGACATCACGAGAGAGTGAATGTTGTTTCTTCTGAGAACATTGAGTGATTCAGGCTTCTAGAAAAACCTTCATTGTTTATTAACGCTGTCTCATTATTAATTGTCATGGAGCATTGATGTCAAAACATCTGTTTGCCTTCGTTTGGAGTTCAGCTTTAACACTAAACGTGATGTTGACTTCTACAGTTTGAAAAACAAACATACAAACAATCATTTTTGTGGAGAATATGTCATTAGAATATTCCTTTAGCACTCTTAAAAATAAAGGTTTATAAAAGGGGTTTTTGGGCTTTGTTGTTCTATTAAGGAAATTGGAATTGTATTGGTTTTAATGGAGATTATATGGTGTCTACTGGTGTGTGTGATAGATTCTATTAGTTGAATGGTAAATCTTATTGGAATAATGCCCAAAACACACTACAAAATGGAATTTTCTAATGGTTTTAATGTAAAAAGCTAACAGTTTTAAAATGGTATTTTAATGGAAACCATTAGAATTTCTGTGATGGTTTCTATTGGTTTTTTTTTAGCAGGGATATAATCCTACACACTACAAAAAGGTATTTTGTAAAGCTAATAATGGTATTTTGTGATGGGGTTTCCATTTTCTTTTCAGCAGGGCAATAAACTAAAGACATCTTTTTAAGGACAGCAGACAGGAAAGAGAAATAGAGACGGGGAGAGGGAGAGGGACCGGCAAATGATGCTCGAGATGGGAATCAAACTCGGGTCAGGCCGCAAGTGCACTGTCACTATAGCCTATGTTGGGGCACTAACCACGACGCCGACAAGAAATAAATCTTAAAGGCCTTTGGGGATCCAGAAATGGTTGCGTGGCATCGCTGCAAAGAACTCTTATAGGAACCTTTATTTTTAAGGTTAGGTTCATGCTCTGGTCGAGTTATAGTCATGTTCATTTCTGGCATCTTTTTATGGTTTTGCAGATTTTTATGATTCTGTACATGATTTCACAGTCAGGATTAGTGAGGATTGTATCATAGTTTGAAGTTTAAAGGATAGTTGAGCCAAAGATCAATGTTTTTCATCATTTACTGACTTTTTCCTCACTGTGGAACACAAAAGAATATATTTTGTCTCAGTGGTTTTGTGTTCTTACAATGAAAGTCAATGGGGTTCGGTGTTGTTTTGGTTACTTGAGATCTTCTGTGCTATAAAACACACTTTTTTTTTATATAACTCGAGACCTACTGATATCAATTGTTTTAAAATGATTGTATTTTAGCAATAGATTAATAGCACAACCACAGAGCTGTTATCACGTATGAATGATGGGAAATCTGTGTTTGTGTGGTGCTGTCAGAACTCTCTCTAAAACTCACTCATCTTCTCTTCTCATTACATCACCTTTTCTCTTTCTCGGCAGCTCTCGCTGGTTTATACGAAGCCAAATCAGATAAGAACGTCCTGCATTCAGTGGTTTGCGTGTTACACCAGGCCTTCACTCCACAAACACACAAACCAGAAGTTTGTCAACATGTCTCAGACACCTGTTCTGTTTTCTATCACAAACTTCTGGTTTGTGTGTTTGTGGAGTGAAGGCCTGGTGTAACACGCAAACCACTGAATCATATATCTTATGTTTTAAGGGACCGCTTTAAAATGTCATTCTTGTTTTTTTAGTAAACAGTTCATAAAAAGAACATTAATTAATGTATTAAACATTGATAAAAAGAAGATATTGAAATATTAGTGTTATACGGGTGTCCAGGTTATATCAGTAGTTGTAATTATATATATAGAAGACATAAGAATTATGAAGGTTTTGCATTGTGACATTATTCTGTAACTGTAAATATACATTTTAACATGATTTATTTGGGGATTATTTAGATTATTTGTACTGCAATTCCCATTAAAAATGTCAAATGTATGAGAAATCACAATGCAAACAATATTTATGGTTCAAAAATATTCTTTAAGCAAGAAGTAGTTTCTTCTTTTTCAGTTTTTTTTTTACCCAGACGTGACAAGCTACGTATGTCTTACTAAAACATCATTTTTACTTTCAACCTATACATATTTGTCTGATAGATTATTGTACAGAACTTTGAATATCACCCGGGCCATAATTCTTCTTCATTTGATGGTTCTTGTGTGGGGTTGAGTTTTCTGAAAAATTTATTGTTTTTCTAATATGTAATCTGCCTAATGTGATCTGAAAACAAATGCTGTTATAGATTCCAGGTAATCTCTCAGATATGGAGATATGGTGTCATTTCAATTAACATGTGAAAAATAGCCACAAGCCTTTAAAATCTTGAGAACAGTAACAGAGCTGATGCTTTTGAAGTGGGTTGACAGTCTCTGCATGTATATCAGTCTTGGAAAGTGCTTTCCATTGTAGTTTTCTCCAAACCGGCTGATGCCCCGGGGGGTTGCTGATGGGAGAGACACTGACAGCTTCAGTCCAGCATCTCGGCACCTTCTCTCTCTCTCTCGATACTTCAGACCGTCTCATCATCACGTACTGTGAATTGGTGAGAGTTTCTCAAGTCCTACATCACAGGATTGAGAGGATTCTGAAGCTGTAAAGGAAAGGACTGAGAGACTAAACGGGTCATCTAGAGCTGAACTTCTCATGACATTACGTGATGAATGTGAGACGACGGTGCTGGTTGGGCCAGATGGAACGCTTGCTCCATCTGTCAAACACGTGACACTTCCATTTCCACGTCACATGTTTCATATTTTCTTTTCTTCCGAGCAGGTTGTGTGTTTCAGCCCCGTTCACCTGCGCCCGTTTAGCGCGTGGAGGCGATGTGAGAAACGCAGTCAAAGCATTTCCTCTGTCTGCCTTAACGTTTTAGCTCGATGTTTTACACCCTTCAGCTGTCGGGTTCGTTCCGTCCCGAGTTTGGAGGAGCTGTCAGCCGGTAATGCAGATGGAGGAACGGAGTCGTCATTTTACAGCTATTATGTAAATGACTTTTTCAGGGCGCGCGTTAAAAGGAAACTCCGAATTAATGTAATTCCAGACATTTAGATGAAATTATGTTTGATAAGGCCTGCTGATTTCATAAATGGAAAATCATTTCATGAAAGGCGACAGAATAGATTTCTGAGTTTGGAGGTGTTAGATTGGTAATACTATGGTATAAAAATCAATGTCCAGAACACTTGAATAGTTCATTGTGCAGCTTTGCGATATTCTGAATTATTACTGTATTGATATACTATGGTAATACCGTGGTAAATGACCTATTCAAGTGAAAGGTTTGGTTCTTTGTTGGCGTGAGGCATCTCGAGGGAGCTGTTAAGATGTGCGGTGGGATCCAGGTCTTTTCAGCGTCTGAATGAGCGATGGCTCCGAGGGTTCTTGGCAGGGTTTAGTGCGTCTCTGTAGGCAACAGTCATTAGAACACTACTCACACTTCACACTGCCCTCCGTCACGCATTCGGCTCAAGATGGAGATCGGGGAGAACCGAGAGAGAGAGAGAGAAACACGCCGGCTGTTTTTTATTCATCCATTCGTGCGCCAGAAATCCATCAAACTTTGTCACGCTTCTGAAACTTCCTCACAATTACATCTCTCTGCTGACAGACAAGCGCTTTGATTCGAGCCATTCTGAGTTCCTCAGAGGTTTCGTAGAAGCATAAATAAATGTTTTAAAAGGACGTTCACATTAGTTGTAAATAGAAAGGGCTTTTAAGATCTACTTTAACACAGGGAGGATTTTTGTAAAGACACAGTTATTCAAATCAGTTTTTATTTGCATAGCACAAGAAGGTGCTTTAAAATCAAAGGTAACTTTTTATCTTTTTTTACAGTAATGTACAGAAAGCAATAGCCATTCTTGCTTATAACAGTAAACATATGTGCGATGTGATGTAAAAGTTGTCGGACGACATCTGCCTCTCTGTTTGAAACATGAAATTGCAGGTTGCTTTACGAAATTTACATTTATTTTGAGTCAAAAGCGACGTACATTTCATTATACTATACATTTGTATCCGAGTATGTGAGATCGAACCCCTGACAATGCTAGCGAACATGAAGTAACCACTGAGCTACAGGAAAGCTAATGAAATGATGTCATGAAATTAACCTTAAAGCTCAAAATAGAAGCTTTTGACAAAATGGACTTTTTTAATGTACATTCTGTATTTTACAAGCCTGACATGAGGATTCTTTCGATGAGGTTATTGACCAATGCAGATCATGTCGAAACATCAGAATATGGCTTTATCATTTGGAGTTTATCAGTAGCGTGCAGTAAGCATACTAAACAGTGACATCTGTGTGTTTTGAGAGAGAGAGAGAGAGAGAGAGAGAGAGAGAGAGCACTAATCTCTATCTTTTTGATCCTTGTGTACACATTGTCAGGTAAATGAAGGCAGGAGGGAAGATTGGAGAGGACCTTTGATGTATTGTCACCCTTTGTTGTGTGTTGAAGTGGATGATGGCATTCATATCAGAGAAAACGTTATTTGCTTTACAATCCCAAACCAACAGGACTAAAGCAGAGGTCAGTAAGTCGAGGTGATGATATTAAAGACGGTGAAAATAGAAAGCGGTGTAGGCCAGATGTTGGCGCAGACGGTTGGCACCTGCGCAGCTGCACGGAGACTCTTGAATGACGAGCGGGCAGAATGATGCCATCTGCTGTGCCAGTCGACATTCTGGAGGAGATCCAATAGAAATGAGCCAATAGAACCTCTATGAGATCAGATCAGAGGATAACTGGGAATGACACGTAACTCCTGTATGACAGGCTTTTCTAGACCATTGATTTCCCTGTTGATGTTCCTAGCAAACAGAATGAGAACGTTTTGTTAACGTTCTTGTTACGTTATGGGTATGTTGTTTTTTATTTGTCTGATCAATGGCAGATGAGGAAAGCAGTTGAAAAACATAAAATCAATTTGGTGATTATAGTGGCGTAAACGTCACATGAACAGTAGAACAAAACAGAACGTTGAAACTGTCACGTTGTTTATATTTACATTGCAAAATAAATTAATGTCTTAAGTATTTTTGTCTGTTTTCCAATGCAAATATCAAAAAAATTCTTTATTCAAGATTACTTGGGAAGCCAAATGACCTAAAACATTACGTCTTGTTTTCTAAGAATAAATAATGTTGGTTTTGTCCTCTTATTTAGTGTTTAATTCAAGCTTTTCCTAAATGCATTGTCAGATATTTTCTTGTTTCAGATATTATTTTTCAGAAAAAAACACTTAATCTTAAGTCACTTTGCTTCCCAAGTGAATGTATCTTGATTTAAGAATCTTATATGATAATTGTACTGGAAAACAAGACCAAAACAATTTTTCCTTATTGGCGTTTTTACAAATGTCTGCGTATTAAACCTAAAAAAAACGACACGCTTTACATTCAAGCCAATGCAAATGTTAGGTTGTGTCTGATTTGTTGGTCATTTTCTCTGAATATGTGATTTTGTTTACATTATTTCGTCCGGCACTCGTTCACGTGATGTGTGAACATGTCATCTGTATTAGATCTGTAGATTGACAGCTCTTATTTTTAGCATTGATGTGTGTCGGTTTACAGCTGTACTTTCACCAGCAGGCGTTTGTCCAAGAATCTTCATGTATACATTACAGACACTTAACAAATGATGAAGGTAGTAATAGGACGACTGGCTCAATATGACTGTGAGAGGCGTGTGGAACATCACTTTAGATGCTGATGATGCTGATGTGAGATGTGTCTCAACACGATCAATGTGTGCTTCAGTTTAGCATTGAATCAGGAGGGTTCGGCCGATCCGACCTCTCATGTCTGTTAGCATCTGTAGCAACTGCTCTCATTAGCTGCCAGTGGAAATAAAATCATTCTCTCTCTCTCTCTCTCTCTCTCTCTCTCTCTCTCTCTCTCTCTCTCTCTCTCTCTCTCTCACACACGCATTGACACCTTTAATGAGTCTCACAGAAATGTCACTAAACGCTGTTAATGGTGTGACGTGTAGACGGTTTCTTTAAGATGTCAGATGTCATAGAGAATAGTGAACAAGTAGTTTTATTAATTGTATTAATATTAATATTTTTTCTTTCATTTTTCCTTTAGTTTTATTTATTTCCTGTAGCTCAGTGGTTAGAGCATGGTGCTAGCAACGCTATGGTCATGGGTTCAATCCCAGGAATTGCACATAGAAACTATAGAATACTGCAATATAAGTCGCTTTGGATAAAAGCATCCAAATGTAATGCAATTTTTCTCTGTATTTTATTTGATTTCAAATGTCAGAAGGATTTAAATAATTTTAGTTATTGATAATGACTTTATGTTTATGTTCAGGATTTTGGGTAATGTAGTTTTTTAGCTGGACGTCAAGTACGTTAACAATGTTTTTGATGAAGATAAAATCACACTTGTTTAGTTTCATTGGATGCACAAGCCTGGCCTGAAGTTTACTTTGGTCTGGCTAGTGGCTAATAGCTAATATAACTATTTATATTTTAAACAATTTAATGCATTTTTTTGTATATTTATTAAATAAATATAATACATTTGAATACATTTGTTCAATGGGTTGTGTAGCCTATTGTTCTTCCTCTGGTAACCCAAAAATAATACTGACTCTGCAATATTTTAAATTGTTGTTATTTCATTTGCTTGTTATCAGAAATAATCTGCAGGACTTTATTCTTTGTGGATGTGTAGTGAAAGTTCAGTTTGGGCCACAGAAGCGTGCATGCGCAGTAACGTTTCTTCATGTTGTTGCTTTGAAACCGTTTATACTGAAACATGCTGCATGTATCCACAGTGTCAGACTAATAGTATGTCTTGAAAAGTTTGTTCTCTATTGCTAAAATCAATTTCTCAATTGGGGAAATAAAATGTTTCTGTGACATCCAGAACGCTGCTGTAGCTCTCACACTAAATCTCTTCATGTTGTTACAGCAGCAGCGTCGTCGTCTAACTGCTTTCTAAGCTCCAATAAAGACAAGTGAACGTGTCTCTTCAGATTCTGACATCTTCATTCAGAGCCGAGTTTGGGATGAATTCAGACACACAATGAGGATGTGGATGGAAACCGTCAGGCGTTTGTACACGGTTGACAGGATCTCGGGGTTCGGTCTGATCCGGATTGGTCAGGATCTTCCTCTTGTCAGGCAGATTTGATGAAAAGACCTTTTGTGTGTCGTGATTGGACTCTTTCACCTCTTGTCTGAATGTCAAAGAACGCTGCTGAGAAGAATTATATTTCAGAGAGTCGTGATGAGAATAGAGCTCAGTTTGGTACATTTACATTCATGACTTTCCGACTTAGTATTTTTGTCTTGTTTTCCAGTACAAATGTCTATAAATTCTTGAATCCAGATGCATTTTGTTCGTAAGCAAATGGACCTAAGAAAATAAGTCTTGTTTTAGGAAAAACAGGCAAAAAAAATGGGTGACTAAGAAAAAAGTTCAACTTAATTCAAGGTTTTTTTCTAACCCCATTGGTAGATTTGTTTTAAGCACAAATATACTTAAATGTAATATGTTTTGTCTAAAAACAAGACTTATTTTTTTGCTCATCAAAAAATGCATCTTGATTCAAGATTTTTTTTACATTTGTACCCGGAAATCAAGACAAAAATACTAAGTAAGAAAGCCATTTTTTTGCAGTGTGTTAAGATGGTATAAGAAAGTATACAGACAACATTAAGGAAAAGAGAAGTAGAGATTTTTTTGATACAGTACATTTAGTCTGCAAACACCTGTAAACAAGGGATGTTTGACTATCCACACTTTCATGTTTTAGAAAATCTTAATTTAAATGTAGACTGATGCATGTGTATAGTCACAACATTTACCTTTAAATTACTCTGGTGCCGTGTCCAGTACACCATGATATATATATTCACCTTCACACAGCACCTGTTTAGAATCTCAGGACATTTTCTATATGCATACATTTCTGTATGAGAAAACCGTCGTGGGTTTCTGCTGCTGCGTTTTCTCTCCGCGCAGCGCTGGCCATTTACTGAATCACATTTATTCTGTTTCCGTCGTCACTGTCAGGAAAACTGTCTGAGTCATAATCCCATCGAATGAGCAGCGGGTGCAGGGAGAAGAAGAAGCAGAGTTGAGGAAACAAGATAAAGGAGAGAGAGAGAGAGAGGTTTAAGTTGATGACAGCTAGAGAAGGATTAATTTCTCAATCACAGTTTTTATTCTGTAGTGTTGGATGCTTGGAGTCTTTAGTAATTGGTGTGTGTGTGTGTGTGTGTGCGTGTGTGTTGTTATCATGTGGTTGTGAATGAATGCACATCTGACGGCACGTCTGCGGTTCGAGACGCGCGTCTCGGGCTGAACGTGAGCTGGTGTTATAGTTCATTTGTCATTCAGAATAGTGCTGGTAATAACATCTCTGTCACTTCTAGTCATTGTAGTTCATCCCTCGCAGTGTTGCTATGTTGATTTTAACACGAGCGTTTGTGTTTGTTGTGTTTTCATCGAGAGAGTTTTCTCCAGGAACTCTGTTTGTATTCACATGAAATGTGATAAGTTACATAAGAAGGGCTTTACATACATTTTGCATAGAAATTCGTTCTACTCGCGGTTGAGGCCAGTGCTGCTTATCTGCTCTTTCTAAACACATGCAGAACAGATATATATGAATACAGATGTCAGGGTTAGCTCGGTTTCTGCAGATGTTCACAATTATACACAATACACACCAAACATCACTGTTTTGATCTTTTTTTCTAAATGTTTTTATGTTACCTATACATATACATTATATATATATCAGTATTTTGTGAATGAATTTCTTCAAATGCATTATCATAGTCATATCCCAACATCAGAGATTGTTGTGATGTTTTTTTATTGTGGACTGGTTTTAATGGCTTGGATCAACATGCATATCGTATCGTTTATAACATTTTTCATGTAAAGTTGAGTTTAACAGTAAAGCGTCAGAATCGTCTGATGGGGATGATGATGATGATGATGATGTTCATGTCCTATCTCACTTCAAGCTCTCAGTGTTTGGTGGTTTTAGAGTTTAGAGTCAGATGATGTTGGTTTTGTCTGACCCACTTGCTATAAATAAAAGCTGAAGAGTGTAGAAGAGCAATTGGACACAGCGGAAAAGATCCAGAGAACAACGGAGGAAAATAGTTTGTCACTATAGATTAAACTATTGACAGATAATGATGATGAAAAGCTTTTACGTCTATTACAAACTTTATGAACATAAATACAGTTTCTCGTCACATTTTTTCATTGTCTTGTACATCACTTCCTGAGGCAAAGATTTTTTGAGAGCTATTTGTGAGTTATGCACATGAAGGACACAACATATATTATATTTTGTTTTAACTGGCTTACAGCAGAGTTATTTAAGTTTATTAATATTTTGAATGGGCTTTTATTTTTTAAGTTGTTTTATTTATGTTTTTTTTTTTTAATCTTTTTATTTCACTTTCAGTTTTTCATCATTTTAGTCCCTCAACGTAAACTTGTTTCAGTGTATAAGCAACATTTCTAATTTTCATTTAGCATATGTTTTTCAATGAACAGTGTGATGTTGGCTGATACGTTCTCATCTGTAAAGTATATATTTTAGACATGTGAATGAACTTTAACTAGAGGACACAGGTGTCTCTGGAGGCTTTTACATCTATGACATGTTTTATTGCTCACAGCCCTTTCTCCAACATTGTCATGTTATTGATCAGAGACGTGACAAACAGCCCATCCAGTCCACACAACAGCAGAGACGATTCTGTATATGTAGTATAATATAGAGCAGAAAATGCAACGTTTATTTTGAATTGGTTACAGTTTTCACAAAAGGTACAAGCACGACAAACTGATGTCACATTGTGTTAATGGAGGAGAAATGCTGAGTGAGAGAGAATCAGTGCTGATGCGAGCTGAGATCTATTAACACACGTGTCAATGCATTACTTTACTGTGTTGTTTCTCCGACATGCTTCATTTGTGTTCTGGTCCTTTCTCAGAGAGAGAAAGCTTATAATAACCCACAGTTCTGGAATAAACTTGCTCTGAGCGTCTTATGTTTCATTATGAAAATGTACAGCAATGAGCATAATTTAATGTCTGACCGCAGTTCAAATCTGCTGAGAAGATGTGAGATTAAATGAGATTCAAGTCTTTTTCACAGGAGATCTCTCCATTCAATCTCACTACTGTCTCCATAACTGTTCTTCCATCTCCAGATGAGACCAGTCTGACTCCGGCCAGCATTGTTCCAGCGATGCAGGTTTCAGCCCCAAAAGAAAGACCCAGAGGAGTTGCTTCCATCTTAGAGTCAGTCCTGTCTCATAAAGATCATCTGCTGGCACAGACGGGCGTCACTCTTCCTGCTGATCTCAGACCTGTGTTAGGAGCCGGAGAGCTGAGGAAAGTTTTCCCTTCACACAGTGACACTGTTCATCCCATTGAACCGCCAGCCGACGACCTTCCCACCGAACCGCCAGAGGTCATCGCAACACCCATCTGGGACAACATTTCCCCAAGCAGCCGTCCTGATGCTGATGCTGATGCTGATGCTGATGCTGATGCTGATGCTGTTGCTGATGCTGATGCTGATGCTGATGCTGATGCTGATGCTGATGCTGATGCTGATGCTGATGCTGATGCTGATGCTGATGCTGATGCTGATGCTGATGCTGAGGTGTCCGTCTCCGCTGCTGTCCCGACCAATGTGAATACAGAGACAACGTCTGCTGTTCTCACCCCAGGTAAGAAGGAGCAGGGGTATTTAAAGGGGCAGTTCATCTCAAAATTCTGTCATCATTTATTCTCCTCTCATGTGTGTATGTGAGTCTTTCTTCACAACAGAAGATATTTTGAGAAATGTGTCAGTGGTTTTGTGTTGGAAGTCAATGGAGTTCAGTGTTGTTTAATTATCAACATTCTTCGAAATATCTTCTGTTGTGTTCTGAAGAAGAAAGAAAGTTTGAATGACAGAATATTCATTTTTGGGTGAACTGTCCCATTAACTGTATCTGTGCTCCCATTGGTTGTCGTCATATTACATCACAGCTCATTTGCATTTCCTCCCTCAGATGCATTTAGATTTATTTGACATTGTTGTTTATGTGATGTAGATTTGATTCGATTCACTTCAGCTCCTCGCTGTCGTTCAGAAATCCTCGCTGCGTTTTCTAATCTCATTTCTCGAATGTTTTTCCACACCCAGCATGTGTCTTCCTTTCATTTGGCTCTTCTGAAATCAACTTTTTTTTATTTGAGATAAGCAGTCCTGAGACAAGACTGTCTGACATTTTCCTCCAGCTGTAACTCACTGCAGGGTGAATTTCAGCGAGCCGGAGGGCTACATCGATTCTTCGGATGACCCGCCGCTTCCCGAGGCGGCGTTCCTGCAGTGCACGTACACAGTGACCGTATACACGGGGTACGGCGTGGAGCTGCAGGTACTCTCTCAGTTTTCCATGTTTACACTGATCTGGTACCTGGTAATGCATGAATGTCTTTAACTGATATGTTAACAGACTGTGTAATCGAACCACTAACCAGATGCAGAACACCGAGCACAGCGTGTTGCCCGCAGGGAGTTATCTGGAAATGCAATCTGCTGCCTAACAAGCTTTTTTCTGCAATGCAATCTCATATGCCCCCCCCCCCCCCCGCTCGCATCCCAGACGCTCTCAGATACAGGTGACTGCGTCTGACCGCCTCAGAGACGCTCCAGTGTGTCGTCTAGTGGCCGATGCTGTCATTTCAGGCATCTGAAGTGAGACACTTCAAGCCGGCTGTGGTGTTTTCTCAGAGTCTTGCAGATGTCAATGAGAAAACTGGAGCTCTGTGGAGCCGCATGCAGTAATCTCACGTCCGGTGTCTCTCGCTGCGGATAAAACATAATCTCACATTACTGCTGTAATCCGCTGTCAGACACTGTGTGTGTGTGTGTGTGTGTGTGTGTGTGTGTGTGGATCTGGCTCAGGTGTGTGTGTGTGTGTGTGTGTGTGTGTGTGTGTGTGTTTGTGTGTGGATCTGGCTCAGGTGTGTGTGTGTGTGTGTGTGTGTGTGTGCGCGCGTGTGTTAAATATTCCCTCTGCACGGATTAAAACACTTTCAGTGTGTACACACACACACACACACACACACACACACACACACACACACACACACACACACACACACACACACACACACACACACCGTCCTCATGAGATACGGATCAGATCATCTATATTGTCACTTCAAATACGATTTATATGTTTGATATGATAGTTACATCAAAAATAATTCATTACAGATTTACATTAAGTTCACTTGAAGGACATCCGTCTAATACCATACTAGATACCATATGCCATACTATACAATCCTATACTATACTATATGCATTTTATTGATGTAAATATTAATACTATGCTATGCTATGCTATCTTTATTGATGTTATAATGAATGTTAAACTTAATATTAATATACTATACAAACATTAGTGTTGCTATGAATGTTACTATACTGCACAATACTGCGCTGGTTTTAGTCTATACTATTAGATACTTTACTGTGCTATTATTGATGCTGTTATGAATGTTATACTAAATACTGTACTGTACTCTACTGTACTTTCATGAAGTTTATTGGTTTATGGAAGTTTATTACTGTACTTTATTATGAAGTATATTCTTTATTACTTTATTATGAAGTATATTCTATACTAACATCCTATTATGAATGTTAAACTACAATATACTATACTATTAGATACTCTATTGTGCTGTATTACTATTTTACATGGTTTCATCGGACGCAATTTAACTTCCAGTCTGTGTTCGGTTATGATATAACCTCTTATTGTATGCTTAATTTATATTAATTTATAGTAATATTGTATTGTGTATTAATTATATATATATATATATATATATATATATATATATATATATATATATATATTATATTACTTTAGAATTACTCAACAGTTATTCATTCATTGCAGAGGGTCTAGGTTTGAGTAACCTAATGTTTTTTTTTATGTTGTTGCCGCTGAAGCCGTCTATTATTGTCATTATGGATGTTGTACGATGCTATATTGTGTTATACTATACAATACATAACTTATGTTGTATTGTGGGTTTATAGGTCAAAAGTGTCAACCTGTCAGAGGGGGAGCAGCTGTCAATCAGAGGGGTTGATGAAGGCGGAGCCCTGCTCGTACTAGCCAATCAAACACTTCTGGTGGAAGGTCAGGTGATCCGTAGTCCAACCAATACCATCTCTGTGTTTTACCGCTCTTCTCCAGAGGCAGCCGTCGGCATGTTTCAGCTACATTACCAAAGTGAGTCAGTCCTCGTGTCTGCCTGCTGTCACTGGTTATTTTCACCCAGTTTACACTTGATCAGAGATTGTTCCAGTTTACTGGTAACTGCATGAAAGGGTTAAACTGCTTGGATTTTAATAAGATCATTTCACATTAAAGTCTAATGTTTACAGTAATGATTCCCTTAAGTGTTTGTGTTAATGTTCATATCCAGAAGTCGTTCACAAATGTTGCCTGTAAACTTTTAATTGAATCATTTCCCATTTGGTTAATTCGCTCTGTTGTCGATGGATTCTGTCGTGTCCATTAACTGACTAATGTACTTCACCCAAGGGCTCATTTCTGAAGCTTTCTTCTGTTTGTTTTCATCAGAGGATTTAACATTCATTTAATTCCTTTATGATGAATAGTTCAACCACCTCTTAGGAAAATGAACTATGGATTTTACCACAAAAAAAAACTATAGGTAAACCATAGTAAACACAAATGAACAATGGTATTGAAAACATGGTTACTACACTTTTACTATAATAAAACCATGGTTAATTTTTGGAAGAAACATATTAAATAAAAAGTTTAACCGCGTACGAACTCTTCAACCTCAATTCTTGCTTACAGCTCTTATTTGTGAGTCCGTTTGAATGAAAGCATCTGCTAAAAAATGTAAATGTAAGCTGTTTTGGCAGCAGATGCTTTAGGTTTATATTTGAGTTTTTATAGCCGAACACACCACACGTGAGTAATCTCGTGTTTCTTCTCCAGTTTTTCGTCTGAGTTGCGCTCTACCCAGACGGCCTCATTTTGGAGAAGTGTCAGTAAAAGATCTCCATCCCGGAGGCACGGCCCATTTCACATGTCACATGGGATATCACCTGCAGGGAGACGCCACGCTCACCTGTCTCAATGCTTCACTTCCTGTGTGGGTTCAACACGAGCCCAGCTGCAGAGGTAACACAACACAACATTAGCAACATATAAAACTGAACTGTGTTATGTTTAATGATGGGTGTTTGTTTTGTAGCTCTATGTGGAGGCGTTGTTAAAAACGCCACAGTGGGTCGAGTCCTGTCCCCGTCACCTCATCTGGGTCCTAACAGCACGGCGGACCGCAGCTGCTCGTGGTCTCTGGAGGCTCCGACCGGCCAGCGGCTTCACCTCCATCTGGAGAGAATGGTGTTAGGTCCCACGGACAGGTACATGTGTGTGACCGCGCGTTTTTAACACGTCAATGAAACACTGACCTCATCTCTCATCGTGAAGGCTGGTGTTATGGAGCGGTCTGGACGCCGGTTCAGTGGTTCTGTTCGATTCCGGCCGCGGCGGTCCCATTCCGTTTGAGGGAGTGATCAGCGAAGGCCCCGCCGTCCGGGTTCAGTTCATAACGGACCGACCGAACAACCACAACACCGGATTTAACATCCGTTACGAGGGTACGGCACAACCTGATGATAACATCAGAATCAACCCTGTTCTGGCGTTGTGGTTTTACTGTGTTCTTCACGTTTAGCGTTCGAGAAAGGCCACTGTTATGAGCCCTACATCCACAACGGGAATTTTAGCAGCACGGACACGACGTACGGCGTCGGGGCGGTCGTGCAGTTCACATGTGACCCCGGACACTCGCTGGAGCAGGGACCACCTGTCATCGAATGCATCAACACACGAGACCCCTACTGGAACGACACGGAGCCGCTCTGTAAAGGTTACCATCATCCCAAAATATCTGTACATAATTCATCATTAAAAACATTTAACAAGACTTTACAAGATGAATGTCAGGGGAGAGCAGATTTGGTGCTAATGAGATCTCAGATCATGGCGTGTTCATATAGTGAAGTATGTTAATGTTTTCAACTCGACTCGTTTGATGGTTTTCTTCAATTTCAGCTTTCAACTCATCTTGAGCTGTTGGCCTGTATTTAACCAAACCAAAGATGGACAGCAAACCTGTACGAGTTTCTTTCTTCTTCAGAACACAACAGAAGATATTTTGAAGAATGTAGATAACCAAACAACACTGAACTCCATTGACTTGCATTGTATGAACACAAAACCACTGAGACATTTCTCAAAATATCTCCTGTTGTAAAGAAAGAAAGACAAAGCAGCTAAATGCAATAATAACACGATTTATATTTAGACGTTTGACACGATTCCAGAGAGAAATCGATGTGAAATGAGTCTCATCTCTCCGCAGCTCTCTGTGGCGGTGACCTGTCGGGCCCCAGCGGCGTCATCCTGTCCCCCAACTGGCCCGAGTGGTACGGCGAGGGCGAGGACTGCAGCTGGAGGATTCACGTCGGTGAAGATAAACGCGTCCTGCTCGACGTGCAGCTGTAAGTTATCCTGTCAAACAGCTGCAGAACTGAAGCGAAGCCCACAGAAATGCTGTGACTCACACTGACTCGCTCCCACACATCTCTCTCTCTCATTAGCTTGAACCTGAGCGACAGCGATATGTTAACCATTTTGGACGGAGATGAGGTCACGACTCGTATTCTCGGACAGTTTGTAGGAGGCACCAGCCCGTTTAAGATGTCATCCTCGACCCCTGACCTCACCGTCACGTTCCACTCGGATCCAGCCGGGCTGGTGTTCGGGAAGGGTGAGGGCTTCATCATCAACTACATGGGTGAGAGAACACGGGTGAAAAGACGACAAAGATATTTGTACTGTTATCGCTATAGATAAGTCAGATAAGTTTTGGAACAGGACAACTGAAATGTTGACTGTTCCAAGATGGCGGACGCATTGACGTGCCTGAAGCGGACAAATGTGCCATCTATGCTATACCAGTCTGTCTAAAGTGAGTGAAGCACATCTCGTTGCTGTGTAAAAGCTAAAAATGAAGCGATCAGGAGGCGTCTGTAGACACATTTTATTCAAACATTCACTCTACTTTCAGCATTATGGACCCTCAGAATGAGTCTTTCTTTTTTAAATGACTTCAGTGGATCCATTATGTTCTCGAGTGCTCGGCGTGCATTTCAATCAATCCTTTCTTTCACAGACGCTGAGTATTTTCAGCTCTTGAAATCTCCCAGCATTCTCTTCTCCTCCTTCTTTCTGTGTTGGCTGCCCTCATTCACTCACATTTAGTTTCTCTCCCACACACACAATCCCCAGCAATGGTTTAAACAAAAGAGACGTACAGATACTCTTTTAGGTGAATATAATGCTAGAATAAAGGTCACTGACGCCGAACGAATCTGGAATCTAAACAGGTGCTAGCACAGATTGTCGTCATTGTTTTTTCAAGAGGTGTCACGCAATGACTCGTGTCCGGACCTGCCCGAGATCCAGAACGGCTGGAAGACCACGTCTCACGTGGCTCTGGTTCGAGGAGCCCGCATCACGTACCAGTGTGACCCCGGATATGACCTGGTGGGCAGTGAGACGCTGACCTGTCAGGTGGACCTCAGCTGGAACACACAACCTCCCTTCTGCGAGAAGAGTGAGTCGAGCGCCGCACTAATAAACGTGAATGTTTATTTTCTGTGAATTCAAGTGTGTTTCGTCGCCATTAGTCATGTACTGCACAGACCCGGGGCATGTGGAACGCTCCACGCGCACGCTGTCTGATCCCAAACTGCTGGTTGGCACCACCATCCAATATAGCTGCATTCCCGGATTCATCCTGCAGGGCGGCGCCACACTCACCTGCTACGGCCGTGAGCCCGGAACTCCCGTGTGGACGTCACGCTTGCCACATTGTGTTTGTGAGTGTTATGAAATAAATCAGATGTCATGTCATTATACTCGGCTCTTTATTTACTCGGACTGATTTCTATTATTAGCCGAGGAATCTGTGTCCTGTGAGAATCCAGGATTACCAGACAACGGCTACCAGATTCTGTCGAAGAGACTTTATCTGCCAGGAGAGTCTCTGACCTTCATGTGTTATCAAGGCTATGAGCTGATTGGTGAGATGGCCATCAAGTGCATTCTGGGAAACCCTTCATTCTGGAGTGGACCGTTACCACTGTGTAGAGGTACAGTAAGTGTACATTAAACGAAAATAAGATAACATAAACTTCTGCTCTGATGTGTGATGTTTTCTAATCATAACAGCGAATGCAACAAGTGCATTTGTTTTACATTCAGTACCGCCTTGATGTAGCAGTAAGACACGTTTACATATAATATAGCGGTTTTTTATATTAGTGTTTTAATATAAGTAAACAGTATGATAAATGTTCATTATTATTTCAGCTATTTTGTCTTGTCAAATATATGTGATGACGTCCCTTAGAGCAGTACTAATATTAAAACATCATGCATCATATTAACTTCATATTATCATATACTTTGCCAAAAAATATGTTTTTACATTCTTTTTGTTTTGTTTTCCAATACAATTATCTTACCATATTCTTAAGTAAAAGACACTTTTTATGTTTTGCTTTTGTGACGTTTTTACCTTCTTAATTTTTTTTTACCTTACTCTATGTACTCTAATTACTTGTAAGGTTTTATGTTATTCTGTGTGTGTTCAACATATGTTCTCTTTTTTGTCCTATACAAATTGTAAAAAGCACTTTAAAAAAGTAATTATTTCTGCATTTTTTCCAAATATTTTTAGCCACTCATGAATGCTCTGGCAATCATGCATTAGAGGGTAAGTTTCATTTTTGTGTTTTATTAACATACGTAACTGTTAAAACCCTATTATAAATCATTTTGATCATGTGATGTTGTTGCATGTTGTCCAGTGGCCGAGGCTGCGTCAGACTCATCTTTTGATGGAGGCAGTATGGCTCTGCTCATCTTTATACTGGTGCTGCTGGTGTCTGTTTTAGTGGGAGGGGCTTACATCTATGTCACAAGGTCAGTAATATAGACAGGTCTGCTCAGATTATATGAAAACTAGACTACAGTATCATCGGTCCATGTTATAGCACCATCTACTGGTCATAATATAGAATTGTAACGTAAATCTTAAAAACGACAGCATCATTTCCCCAGTGGTACTTGAAATGCAAAAGTCATGGATTTGATTCCCAATTAACTCATAAAGTGTGAATTTATTTTTAAGTGTAGTTTTCTCTGTCTCTTCTCTTTACAGGTGTCGTTATCATTCAAACCTCAGACTGCCTCTCATGTATCCTCATCCCTACAGCCAGATCACAGTGGAAACAGAGTTTGACAATCCTCTCTATGAGACAGGAGGGGTGAGATTCTCTCCAATACAGTCACGAAATCATAAGATCATAGGCTTTTACAGAACATTCAGCAAAACGTTTAGCGTTCACAGCGATGTTCTGACAACCACCCACAACACCCTGTAGCGTCACAACCATGCATGTCGTGAAAAACTCGAAATTCTTGCATCATTTTGTTTTGTCGACACTTCACCAGATATTGCAGTATGTTCGATGCTCATATATGACCTTGTGTAATGTTTTGTGTGTGTTGGTCGTGTTTTACAGGACTCGAGAGAATACGAAGTGTCCATATGAAGAGGCCCACGGATGCATTTGGTATTGCTCCAGCGCGTAGAGGAAGTGATGTAAATAGCTCCTGACAATTTCCACTTTCCCCGCCTCCCCAACCTCCAGAGGAACGTTCATCAGCTGAGAGAGAGAGAGAGAGAGAGAGAGAGAGAGAGAGAGAGAGAGAGAGAGAGAGAGAGAGAGAGAGAGAGAGAGGGTTGAGTCAGGAGGGGCTGTGAAACAGGAAGTTGTGAATCTGGTTGGCCAGCAGAAGTTACTGTGGTTGTTTTTGGCACGTATGCACTCGCAGCGGGAGGTTTTCATTGTAACATTCAAAACATGTGACGTGTACGTGAGCGTTTATGTGTGATACGAGAGGAAAAACAACGTACGGTTGTTCTTTCACCTCGATGCCCTGACTCACCTGGAGTAAGTTACGTGAAGCGTCGATGGTGGTGGCGCTGTCTGTGTGTTTCTGTGGCCCGTCCCGCCTGCTGTCATTTTTAAGTCTTTGTACTTAGAGCAGTTTGTAGTGCAGGTTTTAAAGTAGTATTTTTTCCTGCAAGTGACGTCGTATGACAGCGGAGAGAAAAGATGTATTTATTTTCAAGTATATGTGAAACGTTCTCCGCTGATCGGTGAATACTTCATTTTTGGAGATGAAGAAAAAAATGTAATAGATTTCTCTAAAGAAATGTTTAAAAAAATGAATAAATACATTTAAATCTTTTATAACACTGATGTGTCTTGATTTGATTAAAAAGGCTTTTATTTTGAAAGATGTCTGACAAAATACACCCATACAAAAGTTCAAGTTCACTATTTTAATATAACCTCAACAATTTTTTTGCATGTTCTTACAAAACCAAATGGTCTTAAGAACCCAGCCTAGAACAGACAGAGAAGATATTTTGAGAAATGTCTCAGTGGTTTTGTGTTCATATGGAAGTCAATGGAGTTCAGTGTTGTTTGATTATCAACATTCTTCAAAATATCTTCTCTGAAGAAGAAACTCACAAAGGTTTGACATGAGAATGAGTAAATGATGATGGACTTTTCATTTTTGTGTGACGATCTCTTGTTATTAAAGAGGAACATTTGCAATACAAATTTTGTCTCGACACAGCTGCATGAATCACACATCCGCCCACTTTCAGTATCTCTGCACCTCAACTCAATTCCCT
Organism: Oreonectes daqikongensis; assembly: GCA_026939265.1. NCBI lineage: Eukaryota > Metazoa > Chordata > Actinopteri > Cypriniformes > Nemacheilidae > Oreonectes > Oreonectes daqikongensis. The sequence goes on from JAOTQM010000725.1 coordinate 43,447, forward strand.
GTCCACCCGTTTCCTTTCATTGTTTCATATTTTTGATTAATGACAGATTCTGTCACATGCTCACATGAGCATCAGAAATGTTTCTTTAATACACGGATGCTTAAGAATCATTGGTGTGTTTGTAACTCTCACGTTTAGGTCCGATACTTCTGTGTTGAAACCACATGTTTTTGCAAACGTGTTGTGGCTGTTTCAGGAAAGATCTTAACTTTCAACTGCATTCACTTCCTGTTTGTGCCCATTTGACTTTAACCCTGAACTTCATGCCTGTACAGTGTGGCTTTCGTGAAGGTACAGAACTTGTTTCTTGTTTCCTTAAAGATTTATTCAGAAAGGTGTTTAATTTCTCTCATTGCTTGCCACTTTATACATGTTTTTACAGTTGTTTTTACAGGTAACCCAAACCCGTTTATCCTCTCCATGTCAAACTTAAAACAACTGAGTGTGTTGTACAATGTGATGAACTTTATATGCTGCCACAAGAGATTTGTGTTTCTTATAAACTTCTAGCTTTCATCACAACAACCACCAAAAGAGGACGTTTAGTCACTTCTCTTTCTTAAGATTCTCAGTTTACATAAACAATTCTTCAAATACAGAAGCAAATCCATGTTCACGTGCATCATCATTTAAATTCAGGCTTTATTTTAGCAGCGATGTATTGAGTAATGAGACTGTCAGTCAGGCGGGGAGCTGTACTCCTGTTCACTCTGTTTGGAGTATGCACACTTACTAGGACCCTGTTTCGTGTACTATGTCACGGATCAGCACACAGACCACATCTCGTGTCTGTAATGGTCCGAAACCGGAACCGGACTCAGTACCGTTACAACCAGCACACCCCGGTCGTGTTTGTGGGAGGGTTTCCTCGCTCGGGGACCACCCTGATGCGGGCCATGCTGGACGCCCATCCTGACATCCGCTGCGGGGAGGAGACGCGGGTGATCCCCAGAATGCTCGCGCTGAGACAGACGTGGGCACGTCACAGTATTGAGGGTCACGCGCTCGAGAATGACGGCATCGGTCAGGAGACGCTGGACGCGGCGTTTACAGCCTTTATACTGCAGATCATCGCACGTCACGGTGAACCTGCACCACTGCTGTGCAATAAAGACCCGTTTACACTCAAGAGTGCCGTTTATCTCTCACACCTGTTTACCAAGTAAGCGTTTAATGCGAATTTCTTCCGAGATCCAGGGAATTTGTTTCTCACAAGCTTGAAATGAGTTACGTTGTCTAAATATATGATACATTTTATATAAACACTACACTTTTAAATAAGTGGTCTGGACCGGAAAGTAAAATAAAAAACAATTTTTAGGGGTTGAAGTTTGTAAGCCGGAAGAAGGCTGCGACCTAAGTCAAACCTCTTAAAGGTACAGTACGCTCGACAGCTCACCCGAAACTACACTGTTACAAATTTCTGGAGAAATTACAGTATTACTGGCAGCAGTTTGCCAGTACTGTAGATTTATATTTATCCAATTTATTGGCAATAGTTTGTTCAAAGATAAATGAGCATTATAAGTCTTTATCTTTACAGAAAAACACTATAAAATATCAGCCATGCTGGGAACCAATAATCTTATTTTATACGGTAAACATAACGACTTATTAATGTTTAATGTTCATTTATCTTTGAACAAACTGTTGCCAATAAATTAGATACAGTAAGTTCCTGGCAAACTGCTGCATAACTACAGCAACATTTTTACAGTGTAAAACTTCTGTCATCTTGCTTTCAGTCGCACGTCATTCAAAACCTGCTTTTTAAATGGTTTTGCATTTATACAATGGATGTTAATGGGTTTAATGTTTCTTCAAAACATTTTTGTGTTCTGCAGAACAGGGGTTTTCAAACTGGGGTCCAGAATGTCCTAAGGGGTCCCCAGAAAAGTTTTGAGAAAAGTTGTTTAATTTCTACAAACAATATGTTGTCTTTATAATATCACACTTACTGTGACTTACTAACAGTTTAAATGCTTCTTTAAAAAAATGTATATGTATTTTAGAAAGTTTGAAAACCTCTGCTGTAGAAGACAGAAAGTCATACAGGTTTGACGTGACATGAAGATGAGTAAATAGTGAAAGAATTGTTCGTCACATTCTTCACTATTATTTTATATAGACAGTTCACGGTAAAGAAACAGTGCTCGATATGTTACACACAGGCTACCTCTCAATGTTTCTTAAGCAAATACAAAGATCTCGTTGATCTGATATAATAAAGAGTCACGGCCTCCAGTCTAGGTCCAATGTAATATTTGTTTGAATGTTTTTCTTCTTCGTCTTGAAATCACATTTGTTTGCTCACGTATTGTTCTTCAGTTGTGACACACGCGGAGATCTTTCTTTTCTGTCGTCCTTTCAGCTCTAAATTCCTGCTGATGCTGAGAGACGGCCGGGCGTCTGTGCACTCTATGATCTCCAGGCGAGTCACTATCGGTGGTTTTGACCTGGCCAGCTATAGAGACTGTCTGTCTAAATGGAACAGTGCAGTAGAGGCGATGCTCTCTCAGTGTCTGGCTGTGGGCAGGAGGAGGTGTATAACGGTCCGGTACGAGGATCTGGTGCTGCAGCCACGTGCCACCATGAGCAGCATACTGCGTTTCCTGAACACACCGTGGCACGAAGGGGTGCTTCACCACGAGGAGGCCATAGGGAAACCGGACGGTGTGTCACTGTCAAAGTGAGCCTACATTACAAACATTTACATGAAAGTGTTGAGTATGCTACTGTTCCTTGTGCATCCTCACTGTTCTGCTTTGGTTTTAGAACCGAGCGTTCCACGGATCAGGTGATCAAGCCGGTTAACCTGGAGGCGCTCACGCGCTGGGTGGGACACATCCCAACAGACGTCCAGGAGGACATGGGGAACATCGCTCCGATGCTCCGCAGGCTGGGATACAACCCCAATGCCAATCCTCCAGACTATGGTCAACCAGAACCTGAAGTGGTCAACAATACACAGAGGGTACTGTATATATATATATATATATATATATATAGATAGATATGAACAACATGTCACACAAGTTTTGTGTTTAAATGTTAGTCAGTTGTGTTATGTTCTTTATGTATCTTTCACAGGTTTTGAAAGGAGACTTTAAAACTCCTGCAAGCTTGAAAAGATGGGATCAAGTGAGTGCTTCTGAAAAGCATCCCTAAATATAAAGTATTCTTCAGTATTCTTCTGTTTGTTTGCAGATGTCATTTGAATATGTATGTCTTCACTATCAGTTTGTTGTGATGAACTTTGTGTATGTATTTTTAAACCATTCAGAGAACAAATGAATGCAGTTCTTCAATTTCTGCTTCTCTTTTGTTTGACAGATACCTCAGAAGAGACAGAAACTAAATGGTTGATTATTTTGTCCAGTTTGGCTTTTAATAACCTCACCACAAGTGACAAAGACGGAGCAGGACATCACTGACATCTGTACAAGGACTGGGTCACAGTTGATCTAAACATCACCATAATCCTGCGGGACAGTTAGATTCATAAATGCAGTGAACACACCTATAATATTATATCATAAACATTTCAGAGATCAAGTATATACTATTTTCCTGCTGTATTACGATTACATGGTTTATTTTTATATATAAGACTTTATTGATTAATGACAATGAACATTGCAGTTGTGTTGTTTTAAGGAAATCAGAAATAAAAACTGGTACGTCATGCTTGGTGACGCGCTGTTGCTATGTGCGCTGCATTTTCTTGACCTACTTATTATTACTATTAAGTAATGCACCCAAACGACCGTGTTTACTCTCGTTGACTCCAAATGGGTATTATTTTAATAAAGAAATAATGAAAACAGAACCGTGTGTTATTTTATAGCATATTTTGTCACTGAATAGTTGAATTGAAAACATCACAACACCACTGCCAACCCGGTGCGGTACATAGCGTCATATTCCTCCGCCACTGCCTCAAGCCTCACAATAACGGGAATATTATTCATTTTCGAAGAACACGTATATAAATGGGTTTGTATGCGTTTGATAAACCACAATTGCTATTAAAGTACAGCGTACATTAACGAATGCTTTCAAATTCGACCACAGCAGTTGTGTAAATAGTGCCCAGGGCGTAGCGGCGGAAGGATACAGCACGTTCCATATAAATACCCAGGGCTTTTGTTTTGCGCTTTTATATTCATTGCTCTGACGAGAGAACTGAGTAGTCTGCTCCGTGCTTTTCCAGAAAAGAACATTTGTTTGTAAGTATGAAGTAAAATATATCTAAATGATGCCAACACTATAGACATTAAAAGCGAAAGACCTTTTAAATGTCTCGTTTTTTTGTTTAGGTCTTACAGTGTACATTTTTAAGCGCTAGCATATTAGCTTTGCCGGCTAGTTATGGTGAAAAAAATGGTATGGCTTTTAGGTTAGTTTTTACGTTTCGGCATAAACCTTTGTGAAATTATATGTCAGTAGTGTTTTATCTTGTTTTTTGGGGGTATTTCGGCGGAAGATTTCTTGGCAAAACAGGGCGGTAACGTTACTTCATATGCGTAATGTATTATTAACGGCTGTCAGCTGTCGACATACAAGTAGTAATTATCCCAGTTCGAAATATAAATCATTTTTACTGCATTTACACCTTTTTAATCGATATTATCGATGTTGCCTTTGCGCATTGTTGTCTTTTTTTATATGTGGTATAATGTCGCCATTTTGTTTTGGATCGCCCATTTTTGTTGCACCGTGACTCACAGTTGAGTCAGCAGTAATGTGTGTGTTAAAGACTATGTATACAGTTATATTGTTATGAGGAATTTTCAAGAAAAATCTTTTTGACTTGAAAAGAAAAATTGACAGCATTTTGAATTTAAGTTTCATTGTATCTCTTTCCCTTCATCTGGATTAACATTTCACCATTTACCATGTGTTTTAGCGTAAAGATGCAGATCTTTGTGAAGACGCTGACTGGTAAGACCATCACCCTTGAGGTGGAGCCCAGTGACACCATTGAAAATGTCAAGGCTAAAATCCAGGACAAAGAAGGCATTCCTCCTGACCAGCAGAGGTTGATCTTTGCTGGCAAGCAGCTGGAAGATGGCCGCACCCTGTCTGACTACAACATCCAGAAAGAGTCCACCCTCCATCTTGTCCTGCGTCTGAGAGGTGGTATGCAGATCTTTGTGAAAACCCTGACCGGCAAGACCATCACCCTTGAGGTTGAGCCCAGTGACACCATTGAAAACGTGAAGGCTAAGATCCAAGATAAGGAGGGCATCCCACCTGACCAGCAGAGGTTGATCTTTGCCGGCAAGCAGCTGGAGGATGGACGCACCCTGTCTGACTACAACATCCAGAAGGAGTCTACTCTCCACTTGGTGCTCCGCCTCAGAGGTGGTATGCAGATCTTTGTCAAGACCCTGACTGGGAAGACCATCACATTGGAGGTGGAGCCCAGTGACACCATTGAGAATGTCAAGGCCAAGATTCAAGATAAGGAGGGCATTCCCCCTGACCAGCAGCGTCTGATCTTTGCCGGCAAGCAGCTGGAGGATGGTCGCACCCTGTCCGACTACAACATCCAAAAAGAGTCCACCCTCCATCTTGTCCTGCGTCTGAGAGGTGGTATGCAGATCTTCGTGAAGACCCTAACTGGCAAGACCATCACTTTGGAGGTAGAGCCCAGTGACACCATTGAGAATGTCAAGGCTAAAATCCAGGACAAAGAAGGCATTCCTCCTGACCAGCAGAGGTTGATCTTTGCTGGCAAGCAGCTGGAAGATGGACGCACCCTGTCCGACTACAACATCCAGAAAGAGTCCACCCTCCATCTTGTCCTGCGTCTGAGAGGTGGTATGCAGATCTTCGTGAAGACCCTGACTGGCAAGACCATCACCCTTGAGGTTGAGCCCAGTGACACCATTGAAAATGTCAAGGCCAAGATTCAAGATAAGGAGGGCATCCCACCCGACCAGCAGCGTCTGATCTTCGCCGGCAAGCAGCTGGAGGATGGACGCACCCTGTCCGACTACAACATCCAGAAGGAGTCCACCCTCCATCTTGTCCTGCGTCTGAGAGGTGGCAATTAAGCTGCTCTTGATGTTAAAGTCTTAAATTGGTCAAGACCAAACCTTTCCCACCACTTTCCTCTTGTTCCTGTTAATCATTCAATAAAGTTTTAGCATTCCACATTTGCTGTCTGTTCATTTTTTAAAACATTTTAACATTGTGTCGAATATATAAAATGATGAGTTGCTTAAAGAATAGAGTATTCCAGTAGATGGTGTGAAAAAAATTATATAAACATCTGAAGAATATTGAAGTCTGTAAGAAAATGTTAAACTCTCTTAACCTTTAGTGTGTATTTATGTATTATGGAAAAATATTGACAACTGCATGCAGTATAGTTAATAGCTTTCATTAGGATGTTAACAAAAAACATTGGTACTGTTATCTCTTCATGGCAATGAGTGAAATGAGTCTATTAGCCACTAGATGTAGCCAGTGGTAATGGTTTAAACGGACTTTAAGTCTATTATTGCTCCAATGGAATTATATTTTATATTCTGACTTGCTCACACAATTATACATTTTCATATGCAGATTTAATTTCTGTTACATCTCTCGATGAGCATTTATAAAATTAAACCTTTGGGTTGCTTGCAGGGAAATACATGCTTTAAAGTTCTCAAGGTAAAACTTTTATATTCCAAATAAAATGAGCTGGCTAAAAGCATGTTAAACTGTTATTATGTAGTGTAGGTGTTTGCTAGTACACACTGGGTGTCAATAGAAAATCAAACAATAGGGCTCTGCACCTCGTGATCCGTGTTTTCCATGATCCAAGTTTCAGGATCAGATAACCCTGGAGTAAAAGATTTTCTACATTAACTGTGGACACGGTTAGTATTGAGAAACATGAAGTGTACACAAATCAACCTTTGTCTTCGCAATTAAGATAACAAAGTGCCCACCACACACACACACACATCTATATATAGTATATGGGTTAAGGTCACTAATGTGACATGATGGCTGCAAGAAAACCTGACATAAATGTATATAAAGTAAATCAGCTTACAATAAATATGTTTATGTTGACTGTTAAGTGAGATAAAAGACAAAGCAAGGTGATTCATGAAGAATGCAGTGATCTTGGAGACTGGAACTGAGGAATGTTGGCATTGAAACAATGATACTTGTGTGGGTTTATATGACACTGTATTAAGATCTAAAGATTTCGCTTTTGCCTTATAGATTAGTCACACAACAACACATGTAGGCCACACAGAAGTTTTGTTCTATAATGTTCACAAAGTCAACGTTTCATGTGTTTAATTAAAAAAATGAACTCGTGGGTGACTTTAGATGGATCATCTATAATGTAGGCTACTTGATTGTGTTTGTCATGCCCTTTGGAAAACCAAATTATGAGCAGATATTCTTGTTGTTCTTTGCTAAGGTCACATTCTGAATTAGTCTCAGATTTGGACTCGCAATCACATGAACGTCCGATTTAAAAGGCTTGATTTTTTATGTCTAATTTCACTTGACATGTTATAATTTAATGACATGATGGCTGAAGGCTATATTATTCCAGTGTGGAATGTCTCATTGATGTTAATGATCTAAAGTATTGAAGGAATGTTAATTCTCATCTTTCCTGCCATCTTTCCTCTTAAAGAGAACATAAATAATTTGAATGTCTAAAATGCCTTGACAGCAAATTGTCTTAAAATGTTTAAATGTAGCTTTGAGATTCCTCAGATGTGAAATTATAAAAGCAATATACAAAATCAAGTTGGATATACTTGGTGTTTTACAAATACTTTTTTTTGAAGATTTGAATGTCTGGTGTGATTAAAGCAACTTTTGAATACTTCTGCATACTTTATCAATGTTACAAAAAAAAGGAGTTTTCACATTTCATAACTTTCTGACTAAAAACTATTTTAATGGAGACGAGACTTTTTTACTCTAAGTATATGTAAAGCATTGAAAATGCACAATATTGTGTTTTTATCCAGAGAAGCCGCAGCTGTTGCCCTGTCCAATATGGCGGCGACATTGACTCATCGCAGCCGCGGGCCAGAGCACTCAATGCGGCATTACAAGCGACTTTCTGAGTGATTCGTGGATAGGAAACATGTGACTACGTTAACCAGAAGTCTGTGCTTTATAGGTGGAGCCATTAGCACCATAAACATGGCAATCGAACAGCGAAATCCTCATAAAAGCAGCACGGACTTTAACATGCTACATAGATGTACTGTAGACGGTCGTAAAGTCCGGAGAGCATTAATAATTCAATAAAGTGCATTTTATGGCTTTATTTATTCAACTGAAAGTTTGCACTCTTGTAGTGAGTTTAGTGCATTGGTTTTTTTAGAAAGATATTTATTGTGAAAAACGTTTGCATTTCTTGGTGAAGAGTTTGAATAAGGATGGCTGTGTCTAAAGCTACGGTAGCGATTGTGCTTTTGATTCTGGGAGGTTTGGCTGTGCTGTTAGGAACTGTCTTGGTGTTTGTCGGACCCATTTTAATAGATGACCAGATAGTAAAGGTGAGTTAAATCTGACAGGTGCTTCACATTTGACTATGAATGAAATGAACTCTCTTGTTTTAGATCTGATTTTCTGTAGTCTTTATGTGTTAAATGGTTTCTTAATACTGGATCACCTACCAGACCACATACCTGAAGTTTTATGTCACAAAGTGACATTGTTTGTGTAAATGGGTTTGTCAAACATCATTGTCATCTTCGTTTCATTCATTAATGAATGCTTTTGTTATTTTTTATGTATCGTCTTGTGTTACCTTTTGCCTTTTCACTAGGCTATATATTCTATTTATTTATTTATTAATTTACTGTATTACTTTTGTCTAATACTGTATTAATCTGCACTACTAGGTATTTACTGTAAAGCTCCTATAGTAATACATTTTTATTTTATATTACATTTATATTAAAAATATTCACAGTATAAAAAACCTTTAAGCTCCTTGTGTTTTTAATAATGTGTATATTTTAAGCAGTCACCATTTTTATTCATCTTCAGCTTTTTTTGCAGTTCACTTGAATACTGTGACAGTTTTTGTATTGTAACTTTTTAATGATATTTAGTATTTCTTTTGACTAATATGTGATCATAAAATCTCCATGTGTATACATTAATAAGATTATTTTGGTTTCCCATGTCTGCAGAATGTAGAGATCAATCCTAGGAACGAGCTCTCTTACACTATGTGGAAAGACATCCCTGTTCCGTTCTTCATGTCTGTATATTTCTTTAACGTTCTCAATCTTGAAGAGATCCTGAAGGGAGAGAAGCCCATGTTGGAACAGAGAGGGCCGTACGTCTACCGGTGAGGACGTGTCTTGTGGCTTTTCTCTGTGGCATAAAGCGCAGTTTTCTTTAAAGCTGTAATATATTTTATGAACAGTGCTATAAATGACTTTGTTCAGATTGGATGTTTAATAAGTCTGTTTATGACCGGACTCGTAGGTAAACACCCTGAAGTTGGTATACGAGTGCTTCAGGTGTTTGTCTCTATTGTCCAGTCCAAACATCCCTTGTGATTTTATGTGCAGTGCTTTCTCCCATCTTGTAGTGTGGTTATTTTTTTTAGGAAATCAACACATGGTTTTTAAACCGATCATGTGCTTGCGTGCGTGTCATAGAGCGTATCATCTTGTGTGACTTTCTAATATCGTTGCCATTTCTGCTGATCCACTACCTCAAAGTTGTTCCTCAAAAGGCCAAATTTTGCAGTGTTTGGACATTGTTTAAAGACTCTTGTTAAGACATCTCTGCTGACTAACTAAAAAAACTCCTCTTTTTGTTTATTATTTTGATTTTGGTTTGTTCCAGCGAACAGCGCTGGAAAGACAACATCACGTTCAATGACAACAACACCGTATCTTATCGTGAATATCGTCAGTATTTCTTCGAGGAGAGTATGTCTGTGGGAGATGAATCTGATGTGGTCACCATCCCCAACATGCTTGTACTGGTATGAGTATGATGATCTTCAGGGATATTTTTCCCATCATCCCCTTTAACCTCACATGAGAGCGTTTCATTCTGTGTTTCAGGGTGCTTCAGTGATGATGGAGAATATGCCGTATCCCTTTCGCTTGTTTCTCAGCGCCACCTTCAAGACGTTTAATGAAGGAGCGTTCCTAACCAAACCGGTGGGAGAACTCATGTGGGGCTACGACAGCAAGTTAGTGGACTTTCTGAATAAATACCTGCCGGGAATGCTGCCTTCCAGTGGGAAGTTTGGATTGTTTTCTGAGGTATTATTTCTTGTTTAGCAAAAGTGATTTGTTAAGCAAAAGTTTGATAGCATTTAAATTAAAGTCATTTCTTTTCAAATACAGTTTAACAACTCCAACACCGGCCAGTTCACAGTCTTCACAGGCCAAGGTGACATTAGGAACGTCCATAAAGTCGATTCCTGGAATGGTTTGAAAAGTGTAAGTTGAAACACAAGCTCTGTTTCTCAAGAGCTGACCGTCTAGACGCTATTTAAAAATGTGTTTGTTAAACAGAAGTTTGGTTTGTTGATCACCATCAAACTGTGATGGAAATCCAATGCAAATGTTTGTTTCAGGTGAATTATTGGACAACGGATCAGTGTAACATGATCAATGGAACAGCGGGACAGATGTGGCCACCGTTCATGACCACAGAATCCACGCTACCCTTCTACAGCCCTGACGCATGCAGGTACACCAATGACATCATCTCTTAAAGGAACAGTGCACTCTTTCCTCACTGTTGACAAGATCCTGCCTTTGACGAAGTTTTTTGGGAATCCAAAAATATTTTGATCATCATTCTGGATAAAGTCTTGGATGAAAAAACTATTTTCTCAGCTTTTTGTTTGAAATGTTTTTTTCTTTCTTTTCTATGCATTCATGTGTCAAAATAAATGAAATGTTCTTTCTTTTGATAGTAAATGTTTGCATATTCATACATCAAATATGAATAGGATGAAAAAAGCGGACGAGTTAAGAACCTTATGTTGACTATATGAAATTGAGTTTTCTAACTTCAGGTCAATGGAGCTGGTGTACCAGAGGCCGCTTGTGTCACGTGGGATCCCCGTGTTTCGCTTCGTGGCCCCAAAGACCCTGTTTGCCAACGGTTCAGATTATCCTCCCAATGAAGGTTTCTGTCCGTGCAGACAGTCGGGTCTTCTGAATGTCAGTTCCTGCAGACACAGTGAGAACATCTGTTAAGGACTTTATACGGCTAAATTTAAAAATGAATGGACGTGATCATTTATATCATGACTCTTACTTTCTTGATTTCAGATTCACCCGTGTTTATTTCTCATCCACACTTTTATAATGCTGATCCTGTCCTGTTGGACACCGTCTATGGACTGAGCCCGAATGAAGACGATCATGGGCTATTCATCGATATTCACCCGGTAAGCAAATCGGATGCGCAAAAACATTATGATGAATACAAATGTAACGGTTCAACATTATGATGAATACAAATGTAACGGTTCAACATTATGATGAATACAAATGTAACGGTTCAACATTATGATGAATACAAATGTAACGGTTCAACATTATGATGAATACAAATGTAACGGTTCAACATTATGATTAATACAAATGTAACGGTTCAACATTATGATGAATACAAATGTAACGGTTCAACATTATGATTAATACAAATGTAACGGTTCAACATTATGATGAATACAAATGTAACGGTTCAACATTATGATGAATACAAATGTAACGGTTCAACATTATGATGAATACAAATGTAACGGTTCAACATTATGATGAATACAAATGTAACGGTTCAACATTATGATGAATACAAATGTAACGGTTCAACATTATGATGAATACAAATGTAACGGTTCAACATTATGATGAATACAAATGTAACGGTTCAACATTATGATGAATACAAATGTAACGGTTCAACATTATGATTAATACAAATGTAACGGTTCAACATTATGATGAATACAAATGTAACGGTTCAACATTATGATTAATACAAATGTAACGGTTCAACATTATGATTAATACAAATGTAACGGTTCAACATTATGATTAATACAAATGTAACGGTTCAACATTATGATTAATACAAATGTAACGGTTCAACATTATGATTAATACAAATGTAACGGTTCAACATTATGATTAATACAAATGTAACGGTTCAACATTATGATTAATACAAATGTAACGGTTCAACATTATGATTAATACAAATGTAACGGTTCAACATTATGATTAATACAAATGTAACGGTTCAACATTATGATTAATACAAATGTAACGGTTCAACATTATGATTAATACAAATGTAACGGTTCAACATTATGATGAATACAAATGTAACGATTCAACATTATGATGAATACAAATGTAACGGTTCAACATTATGATGAATACAAATGTAACGGTTCAACATTATGATGAATACAAATGTAACGGTTCAACATTATGATGAATACAAATGTAACGGTTCAACATTATGATTAATACAAATGTAACGATTCAACATTATGATTAATACAAATGTAACGGTTCAACATTATGATTAATACAAATGTAACGGTTCAACATTATGATTAATACAAATGTAACGGTTCAACATTATGATTAATACAAATGTAACGGTTCAACATTATGATTAATACAAATGTAAAGATTCAACATTATGATTAATACAAATGTAAAGATTCAACATTATGATTAATACAAATGTAACGGTTCAACATTATGATGAATACAAATGTAACGATTCAACATTATGATTAATACAAATGACAAACCTTTTAAATGTAAGTATCTAGTTCAGTGGAAATCAAATAGAAATGCATTAAAAAAACATTGAGCATATATAAGGTGCTTTATAAAAGAAAGAAAACCGAATGTAAAGTTATCTTTCAAGGTTATTGATTATCAGTCACTATGACTTATGAAACGTTTATCTGTGAAATTGGCTGTAAAAGTTAGTAAAACTTATGTCACTTATCTAGTTGCATTAACATCTCATTTTGTTTTGCTGAATAGTTTCTGTGCAGCAGTATTTGTGTTCTGTATTACGAGTCGACGCATTTTTTTATTGTGATGTCATCACCGTTTCCACTTTCTTGAACTGAAAAGTGCTGTAGTTTGTTGTTTTGTTCGTGTCAATGGTTTGATAATACGGTTGCGTTTATCTTCATGACATCTGATAAGCTAATTGGAAATTGCATTTATCACCACCTTTATGATGGATGAATGGCTCTCAGGAACTTAATGACCCACTGTAAACAATCTGAAGTTTGTAATTTTAATTGGTATATACAGGCAGTACTGTAAAAGGTCCAATCCGTGTAAGATTTGAAAGATTAAAGATAGACGGTGAACGTGCGTTTGGATCTGCTGTAATAAAGATTTCTCTGGTCGGTGTTAAGATGTGTCCTGTTGTGCAAAGGTAATGGGTTCACATTTAAAGTCATTCTGGATAAAAGGCTCTTTTAAATTCATAAATGGATTTTTGCATGATTTAAAATCTGTATTTTGAAAACAAGTTTGATGTTTTGTAATCTCAGGCCTTTGGCCGCACAGACAGTGTGATAAGACACTTTATTACTTGTGATTATTGGAGATATGAACATGTTTAAGTAAAGTTGTTGACTTGCTATCAGTCCAGATGCCATGACATTATCTAGACGGAATGTTCTCACATCTGTTGGTTTTGTCCGGACATCCGCAGCATGACACATGATTCGCTCCAGAATCTGTCATAGTTGCAGTCTGGAGTTCAGAACTAAATGACCATTAAACATGATGAAAAACATTTCTGCGGTCTCATCCGTCTCAGAGCCATTGAGAGAGAGAGTTGCGTCAGTTTTTTCACAGCAATGGCGGTTCTTGACGCCTCTCAATAGCTGCAGCAAAGCAGACCGATTGTGACGAACTTTGAACCAATTTAAAGACGTAAGACATTTAGTAAACAAAAGAAGTAAAGCATTTAAAAAGAAAACATAACTAAGAACTATCTGAAGGCTCCATGAATCAGGTGAAAATGTATAACTTCCGTTGTCACAACTCTCTGGTTCGTCTTAACCAGATACACACTGTTGTGTTTCTTTAGAAAATATTTTTTGTCTGATTTAAAAGGATTTTGGTTTAGATCTCTTTTATGTTGTACTATGTTTCTATAAATCCTCAAAAACCAAGTCACAACATTTGACAACTTCATTGTTTTGGGTGATATATTTTGACTCTATATCTGATTTTTGTCAAGACTAAAGGTTTATATGAATGTATACAGGACACAGTATATTTCAGGTCCTGCAACTGGTCAACACATTGTTATCAAGTTTATTTAAAATAGTCACACATATTTTATGAAGCCTGTATCCAAAGCATCTTTTTGCTTCATGATTCGTTTTTTTGATGTTGCTCTATTCAACATTTCTTATAAAAGCGCAGTAAAGCTACACCTCATCTCTCTCAGGGTCTGTGTTTTGTAGCGGACAGTCGTTGTTGAGAGATGTTTGTATTGCAGGAGACCGGCGTGCCCATGAATGTGTCCATCCGTCTCCAGCTGAACCTGCTGATGAAGAGCGTGTCTGGAATCTCGTGAGTACAGCGACGTGTGTTTGCTCAAAACCCGTCCGAGGTCCAGTAAGATCTTTAAAATGCCTGTTTGTTTTGTGATTGCAGAGCTCATGTGAACTATGTCCCATTTCTGTCTTGTGTTTCAGAGAGACGGGAAGCATACAAGAGGTGGTGATGCCCATGATCTGGTTTGGAGAGGTGAGGTTGAACTGTATAGTTCAGACAAAATCATCATGTGTCTTTCTTCACAGCAGAAGATATTTAGAGAAATGTGTCAGTGATTTTTTTGTTCATACAATGAAAGTCAATGGCGTTCAGTGTTATTTGATTATGAACATTCTTCAAAATATCTTTCTCAGAGCGGGTACATTGATGGTCCCGTCCTCAACACGTTTCGAACGAATCTGGTGGTGTTGCCCATGGTAATGGAGTACATGCAGTACATCTTCATCGCTCTCGGACTCGCTCTCATTCTGACAGCCGTCGTCTTATATCTCAATGATATGGTATGTGATTTACATTTTAGAAAGGTTTGACATTTTAATCTCGCATAACACTTAAATGCACTTTTAATATTCCTTCATCACCTCACCTGAACTCTCTGCATGAACTGTCTGATTTTATCAGTGTTTTAATGTAGTGCAACATTTACATGGTGTGTTTACAGATATCCAGAGACAGGAAGAGATCTAATCTGACACAAGCGGTCAGCGCCAACACTTTATACGTATCTAAAGCAATGACAAATGATCAAATTATGATTTTCTTTCACATGAAATCTTCAGAAAACCAAGATTTCTTTACTTTGATCACTTAAATAAGTAAACTTTGATCCACCGTTAAGAAACCCAAACATGAATATTCAGTCATCGGTTACAAACCCAAACTACAGAAAGACCAAGAGCTATAAAAACACATCTGCTTTGTTGTTGTCATACAGGTTTATGACATGAGGGCGAATTTTCATTTTTGGGTGAATCGTTCCTTTAAATGTAATCTTGCCGTTCTGACGGGTAAACAGGTGGATTGGAATGATCTCGGAGAAGCGGATATGAATCCGGCTTTGATTATGCAAATGAGCAGATTCAAGCATGTGATTAACCGTTGCACGAACGTCTCGCATGCTTCCCTCCTCATTTCAATGTTTTCAACACCTCATGCATGCGTCACACATCATACTGATCGCACAAGAGCCACCGTCCCTTCATCTTCTGACTCATGTCGTAATAATCACGCTGGAGTCGAGCACTCGCTCCAAATCAATGTCACTACCCACCTGATGTTCAATGAGGTCTGGTTATTCTTTTAGGAAAACGTAAAAGATACAAAACACGAGTCGAGCGCGAATGAGCAGCAGGCTGACAAATATGTCATGAGCGAAACAGGTGGGTTCGTGGCTTTAACGCATCACATCTCAAACTCTTCTTCTGCAGGTGTGTGGAGAACACTCTTCTTTATTTTTCATCAGAATCACATCTCATGCATTCATCTGTTCTTCATAACACATCAGACGTTTCTCTAACAGAGCAGATGCTCATTCGGACGCATGTGTCGAGTGTCTTGCTAAAGAGAAATGCATGAAGTTTTTTATTTTTTATTGCTGCATTATTTATCAACGCTCTGTTAAAATGAGGTCCTCAACTTTTCTTTTATGCAAAAAGACAGAATAACAAATGTTATATATTGTCTATTTTTTTTATATAGACACACAAAACCAAAACCATGGTCACAATAAC
Organism: Oreonectes daqikongensis; assembly: GCA_026939265.1. NCBI lineage: Eukaryota > Metazoa > Chordata > Actinopteri > Cypriniformes > Nemacheilidae > Oreonectes > Oreonectes daqikongensis. The sequence goes on from JAOTQM010000725.1 coordinate 59,762, forward strand.
AATATTTTAACTGTGGTGTTTCATGCAAGTGCCAAAAAACCATACTATACTGTAGTAAAATGTTTCTTATGTGTACATATTTGATGTATTGGCGTAAGAGTTTCACCAATATTTTGTTGTTAATATCATGTATATTTCTGTATTTAAAATTGCAGGTTGTGTTTAATGTTTTTAGCAGAATGTTTTGTTTTCGTGTATTAACATGTTTCTGATTTTCATTGGCAGGTAAAAAGTAAGATGTGTGTGCAGTCGTGTACAGATGTAAATCCAGCCGGTTCAGTCAGTGAGAAAACTCCTCTACTACACAACACAGACACATAAGAGCATCCGTCCACACTACAAACTCAATCCCACAATCCTCTTGACATGACATGTTTTGTGAGAATAACCTTTTGGATTTGTGTCTGAAATAAAAGTGAGCGGATGAGCATTATGGTCAGGTTAGATTAAGATCTGTATTTCTGTTATTTTTATTTATCTTGGACACATCACTCCTAATGAAATGCCTCGTAATGTATTTACATTAATACATAAGCAAAAAATATAACTGTAACACTTCAGCGAAATGATTCATGAGGGTGGAGAACTTGAGATATCTGAAGTAACCTTTATACTGTAAAAAAGAAAGTGGTGTGGGTGCAACGTGTCGTCAAATCTCTAGAAAGCTGAAAATATGCTGACATTTCTCAAGATGTGATAACATATCTCAGTCCAGTGTGTTAAAATCCTGACTGTGATGGCACCTGTAAGGCCTGTGCAATATTCATGGATACTTGTTTAAGAAATTAAGTTTTCAGTGTTTGAGAATGTATTAATATGGACAAAATAAAATCAAGTATTCCACATTTAAAACGTACTGGATGAATTTTCTGTGATTTAAAAGCGGGTTTAGATCAAATTATGCACATTTATGTCCATGTTATTTTATTTTTCATTATATGATGCGTGATGAGATGTTTTGTTGTCTTTTTCATTCATGTATTTTTTGGTAATTATATGTCCATTGAATCTTATCAGACTTTGAGTACAAACAATATTTTGTTTAATAAAAATGAAGCCAATAATTGTCACTTTCAATACCTGAGTTGTTCCTTTTGGTAATGCATTCGTATGTTAGTTTGTTTCGAATTAATTAATATTACAATTACTTAATTAATGCGAGTACATATCGACAGTAAAGAACAAATACTTTCATAATCATACTTAATTTTTATTATTAAAAGATTTTTGGAGTCATTTTCAAGATGACGTGTTTGAATCGCCACAAGATGGCGGAAGTGAGCAGCAGTAGAGCGCGAGCTGCTGTTGACTGCGTCGATTTAAACGTCTTCGTTTGATTCTTTATGCTTGTGGCAAATCGTGTTTATTTTCTTAATCCTTCGTTAAACAAATAGTTTTCTTCAATCCCATGTGTCATTTTGTTCTTAGCTGAACTCTCTTACAGAAATTCAAATCTTTTCCCCCCTGAGGCTTGATGAGAAATGAAGAGTTATGACGTGAGTTTTTACTTTGCATATAATACTTTACATTGTGCTTAAAAAATGAGTTTTGTTATATTTATTCCACGTTTGTCAGCCTGTGTATCCGTGAGCATTTACAAACATTTTTTTGCAGAAGTACACAATATAACAGTGATTTTATAACGTACAGCGAAATATGTGTAAATAGACACTGTTGAACCTTTAATTGTGTGCTGGTGGGTTTTTTTACAGTAAAAACAAGCTTTTTTGTTTTTATAAGTGACCGGAAATCATTTTTGTTAATGATTGCTGACGACTTCCGGTGTTAAAGCCCTCATTCAACACCTCAATCAGTTCAGGATGTTTCACCTGTTATCTTAAAATGTAAGAAATGTTATTAATAAATAATCACTTATTAATTTTATTAATAATACACAACCTATAATCTTACGTAATTTGCAATAATGTATTTCTATAGTTTTTGTAAGCACATATAGATTTCTAGTAAACAAGTTTTATTATTGCTGCATTATTTATCAACGCTCAGTTAAAATGAGGTCCTCAACTTTTCTTTTATGCAAAAAGACAGAATAACAAATGTTATATATTGTCTGTTTTTTTTATATAGACACACAAAACCAAAATTGTGATGGTCCCATCACAATAACAATATTTTAACTGTAGTGTTTCATGCAAGTGCCAAAAAACTATATTTTTATATACAGCCCTTAGGATCTGGAAGGTTTGCAGCAGGTCATCAGAACTCCTTTAACATTTAAAACAACATGTGCAGTAAGACAAGCTTGAGCCGTCAGATCAATGCTTGCAGGTGACATGTGCATTGACGTGACCTTTTCCTTCCAGCCGCTGTGCTTCAATCACATGTCCCGAGGGTCCGTGTGCTTGCGTGTTCCTGTGACCCCCGCTGCCAAACGGTGTCATGGCCACAGAGCTGTCATGTATGTGAAATATTGCGCTTTAGAAGGACCACATGAGAAAATGTATGAGTAAACAAAGCACATAACTCTTGTGCAGCGAGTGTGTGCTGAGAGATTTATCTTGTTTGATTGTAATCTCAATTTTCTCACTGTGGCCTTTATACTGAAGCAATTAAGAAACAAGAGGATAACACTATATCTCATCCGTCAGACAGCAGATCCTCAGGAGATGAGAGCAAACAAAGAGCTTGTTATAAATATCTAATGAGCTCCGTTGAGAAACGGCCGGCCTGTAGACTCTTCTGTGTGTGGAGGACAATAGCACGTGTCCATCAGATCTTAACGTCTGCGCCGTTTGTGACGCTGTGGTCGAGTTTGGCTCCTGTTCGCCACCTGCTGCAGCGGTTTGAGGATGAAAGGAGACCGCAGGTCATCTCTTCCAGAATGATCAAACTGAGACGTAATGTTTGATGTCTGAGACCCGTGCATGACAAACGTCTGGTCAACGTAGTTACACACAGAATATTAATGTTGATGCAAGTTACTGTATCAAAGTAAATTTGACCAAAATATGTTAATGTCTCATTTCCCTGCGATCGTTTTCGTCATTTCAGTGCTTTTTGCAGACAAGCAATGACAGTAATGTATTTTTGCATTTATTACAGTACAAAAACAGGTCTTAATATTTTTGGTTTTTTTTACTAATTTAATCATGTTGAGGTGTATTATAGAAGTTTTTTCCTTTATTGACAACATTTATCAAACAAGAACTTTTTGTTTGATGAACTCGACAATGTTGTCGCCATAATCATTTATAAATAGGGCTGTCACGATTATGCAATTTGGCTGACGATTAATTGCGATTGTGGCGAATAATTATCTGTTTTAAATCTTTGACAATATGATCATTCATTCAAGAACTTTAGAAATGTGAAAATTTTGTAAATAACTAATATTATTTACTGTAGAGTGACTTTAACAGAGACGACTTGAGCACTAAAATTAGATCTTGTGGTGTAGATATAGAAAATATAGAAAAATACGAAACTCAAATGATGGAGAAATGTCATAACACATAACGTAACAGTAAGTGCAGATGAAGGACAGTGGATGTAAAATACAGCAGATACTGCAGATCTTGTTTTCTAAGGATTCACAATAATTGTGGTTATCTGAAATAATTGCGATGTCACAGCCACATTCGTAAATGTCATTTTTTTTTTTTTGCTGCACATAATTCTGTTTTTTGCATGCATGGATGCATTAATGAACCAAACACTTCAAACAAACAGAAAGGGATACAAATACAAATGTTATCTGGTTATCACAGTGGCCACATGTAAATTTGTTTTCTAATGCGTTTGTCAGCGTTGGGACAATGAAAATATAAAAATGTTTGTGCTAATGATCGATTCGTGTCATTTCAGGAAGATTACTGCCTTTTATTTTCCTCATATTGATTATTATTGACAGCAGGTAAGATGTAATTCTGCTCTCTGAAGATATACTGTAGATTGATTCATAATAACAAAACATAAAAGTGAAGGCCACACAAGTCATGTTTTTAAGCAGTGCTTCTCTATTATATCTTTTGTTTCAGGAGTCAGGACCTGGATTTAATGTTGCACAACACCAGACACAAGTAAGCAATAATGTCTCTGAAACCTTTTGGAAATCTCTGGAAATCTTTATGTAGTGTGGGTATAGATCCTTTCTCATGGTTTTTAAGGATGTGAAGACTCATGTGATTTTCTCATTTAGAAATATCTTATCAATTGATTTGACACACATCTCTTCTCATAGCCTATTTATTTTTGCCCATTTAAATCCAAATCCATTTAATTGTTTAGAATTACTTGTTGTTTCTATTGGATCAGACCTGCCAGAATTTAAAGCTCCAGGTAGTTTATTGCTCATCTCATAGCATCTTTTGAAATGTAATTGCATGTTTTGTGTCGTCTCTAATGTGTTTGATTTGCATTTTTAATAATGATGCATTGTAATTGTGGACAGCTAGTAATTCGTATCGCTCAACTGCTGTCGAGTTGTGTAATGAAAATGATTTCATGCTGTATTTAATCATTTGTTCAACTTTGATATGTCTTATCAAAGCTAAGCTCGACTCAGGCCCTCCACTTCACTTAAAGATGTCACTTAAGCATCTCATTACATCCAGACTTAAATGTCTCCGTGTGTTTCAGACCCTTCAGAGACGCTTTCAAGGTCATTCATCCTTTGATACTGGAGAGGCTCTGAACAAACCTTCATGATATTACACCCAACAGGTTTCATTTTCTGCCCAGTGAACAAGACTTTTAAGTGCACTTCCCTAACTTGGCAAGATTCACGTTGTTGTCCACTTACTTGCGTTTGTAAGTGTTCTTTTGAATTTGAGTTTCAAGGAAAGTTTATATGAATGAAAAATGCAAATGTGTAGCTCAGGACAGAGACTCTATCACATGGCTTCTGTTAATATGTCTGGTTTGGACGTCTGTGGGGGGATATCAAGATTTAAAAGCTAACAAATTGATATTGAAACCCACGAGATTTTGTCTGGATGTCTGGACGCGGAGATTACGATGTGTCCTCTGTTTCATCACATTGATTTTACACATCTCAGCTAAATAAGTGTTATCCAACACAATATCAATGCAGTCCGTACTGTTTTACAAGGTATTCATTTGTGTGATCTCATGTTTTGGCATCAGTGGTTTGGTTTAGAGGTAGAGCTTCAGCGGTGCTTTTTAAAATGTTTTGGTTCGTTCGATTCGTATGAATTTATACGCATTACTGTTTGAGATCAGGCCGATGTTATTCGTTTTTCTTGCATTGCATTGCATTTAAAGATTGTTCACCCCAAAATGATAATTCTGTCATGATTTACTCACCATTTCTTTCTTCCGCAGAACTCAAAAAAAGATATTTTGAAGAATGTTGGTAACTGGCACCCATTCACTTGCAGTGGTTTTGTGTCAATACGGTGCCGCTGCTTCTTGTGTTTTGCAGAAGATTTGTGATATGAATTGTGATTTGTTAGTTTTCATGGCTAATGGCTGTATGCACAACAGGGTCATTAATGTATTTATGTACATAGTTAAATATAATATTAACATGAGACGTCCACAAAGTTGTGTATTTTAATAGACAAATTGAAATGTATTACAGCTGATCTCAGAATTACAACAATACAGTGAAACCTCACTACTTTCCATTTCAATCTGTTCAGTGTAGCAGTAATATAAAGCGTTTACAACTTACAAACTATATTGGTTTTATTTTACAGATAAATATATGAACAGATATATTAACATATACATCAGGATGTACAACCATATGAGTTCAATGATGCTTTAGTATTCGACATGAAACACCGTTTAGATCTCTTTGTCGTAGTAGTGATAGAATTTTGTAAAAGATTTGTCCTCCGTCTGTTTGGAGAAACCAAGCATATAGAAGTGAGATGGTGTAGCTGGTGGTTAAGTGCCGTATGTAGAGTCAGATCTAAGCAGATCTGTGTGTTTAAATACAAAGCGACTCTAAACATGCGAGCGTCAGGAGATACCGCAGTAATGCATGCAGCTGCGAGCGGTTCAAAAGGTGCAGCGCTGCCCAATCTTTGTTCCTCTGGACGCATCAAAGCAGCGCTCACACCTGCGCAACAATGAAAGAGTCTCTACAATCTCATGTCCTTACGGCTGAAAGAGACGTGTGAAGCACAGGACACGCTATAAACAAACACGTTACACACAAACAACACACAGAAGTTCTGCTGAAGTTTTAACACTGATGTTCTGGTGTCATTTGTTAAAAAAGCATCATTTATTCTCTCTCATGAGTCTTTCTTCAGTGGAACACAAGAGAAGATATTTTGAGAAATGTCTCAGTGGTTTTGTGTTTAAAGTCAGTTTGGTTATCAACATTTTAAAAAATATCTTCTGTTGTGTTCTGAAGAAGAAAGAAACTCATACAGGTTTGATATGACGAATTAATAAATGATAATTCTCATTGAACTATGCCTTTAAGTATTTTTTTTGGAAATATAGAGACGAAAACAATATATATTGCCTTTGTAAAATGTATTTAATCTATTTTTGGCAGTGGCATCTATAATTTATACTTCTCAACATGCTTAAAATACACTGAATGTTTCTTATAATGACATAATAGTGTGTAGCTATATTAATATAATCTCTCTCTGTGCTATATATATACCATCCATACAATCTTTTGTCGCCTCTGTAGTCCAGTAATATTCCCCTAACAGGTGCGTCTGCCTACCAGATCCCCAACAACCCCCAGTAACCTTGATGGACGACTGACAAATTGTTTCTAAGGGCATCAGCTGGTCTGGTTTTCCTAAACAAATCGGGTCCTGGAATGCCGGTCGGATGGGTTGATGGGAAAATTCCTGTGGGGACGACTGCTAGCCAGCTGCTCTGAACCGTCTCTCGAAACTCGTGTAAAAATAATGACACGTAAACAGACAATACATTTTTCAGGAAATGTTCTGTGTCTGTTTTATGTAGTTTAGTAGACTACTGTACTGTTCTTGAGTGTTGCTAGTATGTAGATGCACATATACAGTATGAAACACAGTCCACAATAATGCTTTGTTGATCCAAGTATTCCTTGAAATCTTGCATGATCTTGATATTTACAGGAACATGAATCCTCTCTGAACAGGACTGAGATTTTTCAAGCGAGGTTGTTGGAATAGAAGCTGGAGGACTCCGAGACAGTCTTGGAGGCGCTTCGTGAAGAACCGTTGGATGTGAGATCTATTGAAAATCGATTGCGGTTCTCCTGCAGGTCTCCCGCTGGCATCACTGTGGATATCGTGGTCTCCATCCGGCTGGCGTGGTAGATGCTGGCCTGAGTCTGTAGATAGCGGGTCGATTTGAGCTCCAGACCTTCATACGTGCCTTGAGGAACACACGGACACCAGGAGAACGCCTGCTGAAATCCAGCTCGGAATCTGCAAGAAACAACAATCGCTGGATGGATGTGTATTGGATTATAAAACTTTTGATCTGAATGCATGATTTGTGTCAACGTGCTGTTACCTGTCATTGAGCAGACAGTAGATGATGGGATTGTACATGGTGGAGCTCATGGCAAGCCACATGATTCCTAAGTACACCTGCTGGATGTAGCGTTTCTCAAACAGGTTGGGAAAGAACTGATGTAGCAGGAAGTAGACGTGATACGGCAGCCAACAGACGGCAAAGGTGCACACGACCACGATCATCATCTTCACCACCTACAGAAGATAAAGTTTGGTAAGTTAAAAACCTGTGGCCAAACATGCTCAAAACACATAAGCTAAAGATAAAAAATATGTTTTCAATTCCTAATCAGTAAATTAGAATTTAGAGGAAAATGGCATTTAAAAAGAATTTTCTTACTAAGAATGTTTAATGAGTTATTTTTAGCTTACACATTAATTTTAGCTTTTCGCAGTTACATGTCTTGGCCCTTTTGTTATTTATTTCATTTTTATAGACCACTTCGCAAGATATAAACGTTGGTCCAGCAGCATTTCCGGATTCTTTTCTTGAAATTTACATATATTTTACATTTACATTTATTCATTTGGCAGACTTGCATATATAATAAAAAGATATTCGTTTAATATTTAAATGTTCTGTTGATTGTATTCTGTTCAAGTGTTTGTGTAGTGTTGAACTGAAACAGGAAGTAGTTCTGCATCAGCCTTCGACCAGCATTGTTTACATCTTCCGCAGTGGTCTATATTGCTAATATGTACTTTTTTATTTCCAGTTAATAATTGTAGTATCTCAACGTAAATGTGTTTTACTTTTTTATTAATATAAAATTTAAAAAAATTTTGTAACAATATTTAGGCCTATACTTTATTTAATTACAACAGAAATGTTTTAATTTTACTATAAATCACCCTGTTATAGATGTAAAATTTCTTCTTTGACAACCAGCACAGATCAGCTGTTTTATTTTTTGTAAAAATGACATATTCTTATGATTGACACGTGTGCTTTTTATACGTCACTCGACGAAGACCTTTCGTTTGGCGGTGAGCTGCTCTCGATAGCGATCCGAGGAGTCTCCAGGAATCTCACCGGCCCAAAGAGTGCATCCCACCACCAGATACGCACAGCCCATGACCAGCAACGGTAAGAAATAGATGAGCACAACCACACACACGTAATACCTGATGAAAAACAGTAGAAAGGTTAAGTGACAGCTAAAGAACAAACAGAACAGGGATGGAAAGGGATTATTTTTATATATATATATATATATATATATATATATATATATATTTACACACACCATCACCTCTCGGTCTTTTGTGTTTCCTCCTGTTAGCTGGCGCTATTAAATAAATGCTGAGAAACATTTGATTCACGAACTGTAAATGCTTTGAGAATTTAAGCGACGCTGTGCATTGCTTTCTTCAGTCTCGTACAATTCAACAAGCTAATGAGCTCGAGTCTTATCTAAAAAAGACACTCGCCTCACCGGAGAAAACACACACACACACACACACACACACACACACACTTCCCCGTGCACGATGTCGTTCTTTAACGTTCTTTAATGTTTTCTCGTTCGCCACACACTTTGTTTTGAACGCTTTAACATCCCAAACTCTCACAGCGGGAGAGAGGTAATTGAACATTGGCCGGCTGGTTTTATTTCTAAAATGCCTGTTCCAGTAGAAAATAAGGAGATTATGGTGATACAGCGATGGGTGAAAAGACAAGCCTGCAGTGCGCTGGCCGGAGATTTGAGGATTAGAGCGACTGGATGCAAAACAGTTTAGCTGTAGTGTGGAAAACAAATGAGCTGCTTGTTTGAATTGTCATTATGTCATCACACATACAGAGAGATCCATTGATCAATGCTTCTTATCTCCCTCTTTATACCTTCACAGAAAGTTCCTACCTGAAGAAACGCACAGTCTGATGGGTACGTCGGACGTATGGAATAAGAGCGTGTCATTTAAAGGAGTCTCGACAGAGTAAGCCTGAGGGAAGATTGGCTGCACGGGTGGATGAACCACTAAAGCCGTTATGGAAATCTACACCTGACACTTACACAGATGCTTGAGAATGAGATAGATATTAAACAAAACTCATTCACCTCACAGTCTTTTGCTTTCAGATCAACTGTTAGATTTATCATTGATGTGCGGATGTTGTTTGCTGGTGTTCAATGAGGGTGACGTGTGCTGTTTTTCAGGAGAAAACACAAACTGCAACGCAGGCAAAAAGTGAGGAAGCAACAATGCAAGCATTTAGAATCTATACAACTTTCCTTTTCAGATGACATCACAACCTTCCCGTCCAATCACCTGGCACCATTCTGGTACATTAGTTATGTAAATCCCCAGTAGCTGAATCAAGTCCTTAATGCTAATGCTAAACAAGATATTTAATAAAAATGCAATACGCAATGCGATACGTTTCTTTCTTGGAAAAGAGAGCATCGCAGTTCTTTTAAAATCGTATTAAAATCATTTGTTTATTGCGATACGCACATTTGCAATATTTTGATCAACTCGATATATCTTAGAGGTTGTCATTTTAAAAAGTGGATTTTGTTAAAATACCTTTGGAAAGTGCTGTAGTTTATTGGACAGTTTCTCTAAAACTTCTTTGCACTTGCTTTATATTCATGCTGTGGATGTTTTTCCTATTTCACAGACACATCAGATAAGGGGATTTACATCACACACTCGACTCACGTCTTTTGAAAATCCCACATGCTGTATTCTGGCCAGTTGATGTAACACACGACCCGTCCCGGCAGCTGAGCGGTGCTGGAGAAATAATACTGAGGGAAAGCCAGGAGCAGTGCCAGAGCCCAGATCACACCCACTACTAACTTAGTCTCTGTGGACGACAGACGCTGCTGGAGAGGATGGATTATAGCCATATACCTGCAACGCAAGGTAAATAAAAACAACCTGCTGTTTATGCAGACATGAGGACCATCATTCACCGTTTCACCATAAATGATTTACTCAGACCTGCTGATTTGATTTGATGTGAAGATGTTTACCCTGAAGCCTACAGTACAGGTCTCCAGTCAGGATAAAGAGATATTTCCCTGGGATTCAGACCCATGAATGCAATTCTGTATTTATTAAACTAAGAGAATGGCTGAATATGAAATTTACACAGTACACTAAGGTACTGCAAAGAAGGTCCTTTTATTCAAGGACCAGCATAAACGTATGTAACGTAAAAGTTTTAATTGTATTGATTTTTGTTAAAGTTAAGTGCAATACTTTCTTAAAGTCCAATTCAACACAATGTGTTTATATTTTCAAACTGGAATTGTGGAACTATTTACCATTACCTAAATTGAAATATTTTAATTAAATTAAATAATAATATTCATGTATATATGAAAAATAATATATATAATGTGGAAAATTGGCTTCTCCATAAACACCAACCCAACAAAATATACACTACTGTTCAAAAGTCTTACTTTTTTAATAACAAACTCAATGCAACGCAAACACAAATGTAACTTTAAGAATTGTGTTGTGGCTAAAAATGTGAAAAATTAACAAAAACTATGCTATATTTAATCTTCTTCAGTGTAGATTTTACAGAAATGATCTTTTGTCATTATATCGATCAGCTTCTTGAAATCTCACTTTGTGCTTGAAGGAGTTCACATCTATTCTGAGCTCTTATGTTTTTGTACTATTCAGTCAAAGTCATACATTTCATTTTATTAATACAATTTTAGTTTTCTAATGAAAGCAGCTGATATGTTTGTCTTATCATTTTAGACATTTAAGCAACACTTTCAGATCAGGGTTTGTAAGATCAAGAGAAATTCATCACCTAAACTTTTAAGCACTAGTCTATATAAATACAAAAGATAAAGAGACAGAATGCAGTGTGTGTAGCTCACCTGTCCAGGGCTATAGCAGTCATTGAGTAAATACTGGCGAACACTGCAGCTATTGGGAAGAAGTTGTGAAAGCGACAATAAACCAAACCGAAGTACCATTCATTATGAACCGCGTACACAAAGTTAATAACGGTGTTAAACACGGACATGGACGCTTCAGCAAACGCCAGATTCACCAGGAAATAGTTGGTGACCGTCCGCATGCGCTTGTGCGCAAAGATGATCCAAATGACAGTGACATTCCCAACCACCGACACCAGAACTATACAGCAGTATCCCACAGCCCACAAAACCACCTGCCACACCGGCTGAACGAATTGATTCCACAAAACACTCGTTTCATTCACCGACGAACCGTTACTGGAGTTTTCCCAACTCATATAAACATCATCCATGATCAATAAACAAGAAGAATCACAGAATGATCATCTCAGCAGAAAACCCGTCAGATGCAAACGCTACATCCGAAATATGCGATTAAAAAGGCAGGAACGATTCTTAATATTCTCGTGTGTCAGGATCGCACACGCGCGCTTCTTCGGGATGAGCTGCGGGCGGAATCCCGAGCGCGCACTCTCCAGACGCGAAACCGCTGCGGAGCGCGCACTCGCGTGCAGAAGAGGGTGGATGTTTCCAGTCACGCGCATCGGCTTTACTTTTGTTTTTAATTTAAGGCATCTGTTGTGAGAACAAAAAGGCGATTGATCATCTTATAGTTTTATTATATGAAGTATTAATGCCATGTATTTTTATACGTTACGTGTTTATATATTAGTGCTGGGCAACGATTATGTCTGTATACTGTGCGTATTCATTTTGAATTTGTAAACATACAAATTTAGGAATTATTTAGGCTACATGTATTTATATTAATATATAATTTAAAACAAATATAAACATTTATTGATTATAATATTATATTATATTAGATTTTTTTCTTAAATATTTAGAATATTTTTTTCTTTGCAAAAATTCAAACTTGTGGAAAGTGTTGTAGAATTAAATCTGAGTTGAGAATTTGGCAAATGTAACTATTCCAGGTGGGTTTATTTACTTAAAAAATGTTTCGACAAATTAGTTTTTAGGGAATATTCTTATTAGTTATATTAGTTATAATGACATCTTCCTCCAGGATGCCAGGAAGTGACATCATACATGGTGAGAAAACAACACTACGGTTAATTGAAGATGTTTTGAGTCTGTTTTACACTAAGAAAAGTACTTACATCCATTACATTTTTAAAGTGTGTTCACGCTGAGGATATGGGTGGAAAGTGTTTAGTAACATAGAAAGAAAGAAACCGAGCACCTGGCAGCAGTAATAATCTTAATTCATCACCATATTTCTAAGCTGTCTGAACACAAAGACATTCAATTAGTTAAATGGTCTATTAGCATGTGACCCATGTCTATAAATACACTTTCCGCAGGTCTGTGCACATTCATTGAATTCTTCAAGATGGTGCATTGTCTTCTGATTCACTCGCTTTTAATCTATTCATCAGCTTTATATGCTTTAGTTCGTGAAATGTGCCGTCAAGAGATCTGAGCTGGTAAATTCATAGAAACCGTCATTGCAGCCATTTTTGTCAATTTAAGTTCATTTCTGTACAGTAGAGACACAAGAAAAAAACATATAGATTAATATAGAAATAATGAAAAAAATTATGCAACACATATATGTATTGCATTTGTTGTGACCAAAGGTGAAGAAAGAAAACACACTGACCCTTGTGTTACCTTACTGTATAACGTTTAGTTCACATGTTGGTACCCATAATGCTTTGCAGTGAGTTTATGGGATGAAGATAAGAACATATGTCGTGCTGTCTGAACATTGTAAAATGGTGAAATGGTGTTTTGATGGGGGGTGAATGGTCTTGACCCGATCAGCAATGAGGTTTGTTTGTTGATTTGTTTTGTTTTGCTGGTGCTACTCGTGCACCTGTCCAGTTAATCCCTGATGTCTTCCAGTGTCCAGATGTGAGTTATCAGAATGGACAGCAGGGAAATGAGAATTCAATTTCACACGTCACCTGCTGCTCACTAGAATACAATCCAGCCGTGCTAATGGCTGAATCTCAATCTCGTACACTTCATGAACGGATATTATTTGTTATGCTGCAATACTTACAGTATTTTAGAATGGAAAACAAAAACCACACAAGTATTCAAACAGCTTGACCCTGGAGTCGTGCGGGGTAATTGAATTTCGGAGACGCTCTTCTGACGGCCGAATTGTCTTGAAGGCACGCAGAGAATTAAATGAAACTCTCCCTCGATGTGTGTGAAGCAATTGTTTTCACCAGCGATGGCCTTAAACAGAATCAATACACACTATATTTTTAAATTGAATTGATTTACATTTTAATTGATCGCTTTCGAAATTCATTAAAACACAAATAATAAATCATGTGTTTTTATACATAAACATTAAGGCCTGGTTTCATAGACAAGGGCTAAGACTAATGCTAGTCTGACTTTACTTGCAGTGACGAATCTTAAAATATGTCAGAGCCATTGATTTGTCTTAAGATCCTCACCAGTAATGTTGTTTACTATATAAAAGTGACTTAAATATTTTAATTTAACTAGTCCTGGTCTAAGCTAAGCCCTGTCTGTGAAACCGGGTCTAAATGTTGCTTTTATTTTTTAGAATGGTTCATGTATATAATATCTCAATTATTCCTCCTCGCCGTCAGTGAGATGCAAATGGAAACTTTTGCTTAAGTCTCGTCTGCGTCTCAGGTATTTCTCCTGAGATAAAGAGTCATAAATCTCACAAATGTGTCTGTCATTAGAGGTCCAGAAAAGATCTCAACTGAGAATTCAATTTTGTTGAAAGTCTCAATATGAACGCAAACATTTCTCATCAAATGTACTCAAATCCAGATTATTTGACACCTTCATGTGTTTCAACAATTACACTGTCATTTGATTCTCTTTTTATTTCTCATCAGCAATTTTAGGAGACGCATCTGAGACTGAAAATGAAACGCAATCGAGAGCTCAACATCACATCTATGTCTCCTGCTCGGCTCTGGTTGGGATCCGTGTGTATATGATCGAGGTGTGTAAACATCATACAGTCATTATTCACAAACAGTATATGAAGTGTCCTGTCTGGTGTATTTCATCATCATTTGTAAAGGTGGTGATGTAATGTATGATACAGCAGGATCAGGTGAACGCCTGTCATGTACACATGAGCTTCATAAATAAAATGTCAATTCCAATTTCATACAGAAATTGGATCCATATCAGAGTCCACGTGAATTAAATTGGATTTGAAGAGGGATCTTATGAACAATTGTTTCTGTTTCACTGAGTGAACAAACAGAGACGATGACAGACATTTTTCTCACATACGATAGAGAATGAGATAAACAATGATAGATGTTTTATTTCTGTAGTTTATAAGCGGTTTCTACAGCTTTATTAGATGTAGATTTAATTGTACTGATTTATTTGTATTCATTAATATCTCCACTCTGTGTGTAAGCTTGCAAAAGTAGTTAAATACAATCTTAGTGATTTCTTTTCTGTAGAAGCAAATGTAAGGTTTTTACCGTTGAGCATTGCGTGTAAAAAAAATAAATTCACATTGAAAATCAAACCAAAGATTTAGTATTTTGTGATGTTATGACATGAAAAGAATTGTTTAAGCGATCGTCTGTGTATCATCGCTAGACATCAAGATGCTTTCTGTTCTATTTTCATATGATGCTGGGAATGATCATCAGGTTTGGTCCATACCAGCTCAAGTAAATCATTTAAATATTAAATTAGAAGATGGATGCACTTTCACTGGTGATCTCAGGCGGCTCTGTACTGTATGTGTGTATTTATTTGTATTTATTTGTATTTATTTGTATTTATTTGGCCTGTGAACAGGTGCAGATCTGTTGACTGGTCCTGATGAGAGGATGCTGACCAGGCAGATAAAAGATGCTCAGACTCTATTATCCTGCGGCTTCCTGGCAAGTAAAACGTTATTCCCAAAGAGTTTCAGATGACAGAGCTTATGATGTTATAGATCATCCTGAGGAGGAGAGGTACATTATGCTTTAATCCTTCAGATGTTATCAGGGCATATGTTTCAAAAAATGTTTGACATTCATTTCAGAGGTTTACTGTCACAAAACAATGTGCAGCATTTGTTTTCATGCAATACAAATATGTGTCAGTCTTTTTTGTGCAGAACTGTGCGTGTTTACCGAATGATATTTTATAGCACAGGAATGTGTTAATGCTCACAGGTTCCACTTTTTATTTTCCACTCATTTCTGGCCAGTTCAGTCTTTATATCATCATCATCATCAGATGCTGGACGGTCACTTCAGCCACATTTACACCCTGAATGATAAACTCTATAAAAGCTGATCTATATTCTACATCTCACCGTAGAGATATGAGCATGCATGTGTTCACAGGACACAGAATCCCTCTGAAGTGTCTCTCGTGCGTTCACAGACGCCTCTGAAATTACTCAGTAAACATGATGTTGTGAATCTGCTTCTGGCTTTAACTTCACCTCTAATCCCTGATTATTATATCTCAAGTTTGAGAATCTTTCTCTGAAGAATCATGTTCTCCGAAAAGTCGTGTTATCCTCCGTCTCTTCTTATCCGCAAGGACATGGCAGGCTTATGAGGGTTTAATTTATTATGATCCATCAGAGCAAAAGTCTGTTAGACTGTGTGAAAGAAGCTTCAGCTAAGAGACGTGTCACTGTTTCTGTAGTTTTTCTGTAGTTGAGACTCAAGATCAGAATCAAATGACTTGAGGATGAACATACGTCTGAGAAACCATCCTGAATATCCTACACAGCAAAATTTTAACAGTGTTTAAAAAGGTCAGATTAACAGATTGATATTTTTTAACACTGCCCATTTTGCTGTGCCATAGCAACCCCAAGATCACCTTAGCAACTACAACCCACAGCATCTATGAAAATGGGTACCAATTTAAATTTCTTAATGCTAGTTAACCACATTTATCACTCGTAGTTTATCTCAACATTAATGGTATTAATGCACATTTAAAATCAAATCCTCCGTGAACTGACATGAATTGTATTTATATTAACAAAGATGAATTAAAACTTCAGAAATATGTTTATCATTGTTCATGTTAATGAATGAATTGGATCTTATTGTAAAAAATATGAAGCTAATTTATACGGTAGTGAAAGCAAATATCTCACAGTAACACATATACATGATGAGTTAACAGATGTTTTGCTGTTCATAAGCGTGTAAAATTCATTTAGAAGTGTGGAGTATTAAATATCATGTATATATATATAGAAGAGCTGATAATGATGTGATCAATCATACTGATGTCATGATATTAATGACATGTTTATTCAGTGTTATTTATAAACATGTATTATTGAATGTTATGTGTATTCATTCTTTAACTTCTGTTGACTTAAATTAAAAGACATCAATTCTCATCTTAGATGCAGATGTTGAGGTGTTTTCATCACTGCTTCACATTAATTCATTACACATCCAATAAAGAATGACAGCATTGAAGCATTATAGTGATACATGTTTCTCTCTTTATGTTTCTGATGGCAGAATATCAACATGTAAGATGAGTTTGTGCTGCCACCTGCTGGTTCCCCACAGACAAATCACACACCAGATCTCCTTTATAATAAATGAGATCTTAATCATTTCTCCTGGACATCAGTGAGATCAAATAGAAACGTCTCAGGTAAATCTCATGACAGCCAGAAATCTCGCAAATGTCTCAGAAGAGATGTCAACAATGTCTGAGCTCAGATTTGTCTCGTCTGCAATCAAAAGTCAATATTATTGAAGATCAAATCCAGATTATTTTACCTCTACAATCTACAATGTGTTTCAACAATTTCTCATTTGAATCTCTTTTTGTTTGAAAGTTATTTTTGTTGTTAAATATAATATACTTGCTGATGAGATGAGTGTGATGCTGGAGATCTGTTGCGTGTCCTGTATACGGTTGATTCAGTGTTTTTGTCACTGAGATCGATCAGATATCAACATGATCAGGTCTGAAAGAGCCAGCGGGTCATTCAATGTGTTCAATGTGTTTAACATCATCTTACTGTGATCCGTCCAGCGCTCCTGGCATGCAGCATCCCACCGGTCCACCAATCACAGAAGAGAGATGATGATGATGATGATGATGATGATGATGATGATGATGATGAGGGACCGGTATGATGTCCATCAGTTCAATCCCTGATCTCAGCTCATCACATCCGTCTCATCTCAATCTAACTTCTATAACAAGGTATGAATAGTTATTTCTTCATTTCAAAGCTCTTGCAGAAGTATTTGAAGATAAAGTAGGAGTTTTCAAGATGTTTAATTTTATGTGACAATGCATGACAAAAATCTAAATCTAATCGCAAAATTCTGTGGTTGCTTGGAATTGCTGTTGAAATGAATGAATGTTGGCTTTTCTGTAGGACGTTTAATCCTGGTTTTGTTTGTCATGTTGCTGTAAATATTAGTGTTTGCTAACCCTTACATTAATACATTTTCTTATTCAAGTATATTTTTAAGTATTCTTCACGTATTGAGTAGTGTACCTGTACGTGTACTGTTTTAATACTACTTGGGACTAAATTGGCCCTATTTTAAGTGCAAGAGTAGTGAACAGAAAAACAGAAAACTATACATGAAAAGCAAATAAAATTGTACTATTTGAAACACTTGTAATTTTGTTAAGACAAACATCTTTAATACTATTACTGAACATTACACTTGTATGTGTTTGTGTCGAGGACATTGTGTTATTACTTACTAAGAGGAAACCAGAAACAAACCCCCAGAACATCATAGCAAAAAACCTCACAGAATAACCGCATAGCAAATCTCACAACGATTTATAACTGTGGTAGCAACTTTTGTATTTGTGTTCCTCAGAGCTCTCTATAAGACGTCTGCTGTAAGTGACTTTTGATAAGAAGCTGATTTGTTGAGTGTTTGGATCTAAAAGTGTGAGGCGAGTGTAAATGAACGTATTCCCATATTTCCGCAGTCACATGTGGTGTTTTCCAGTGAATCAATATGACTGTCAGATGTGATTATGTGAAACTGCTGTGAAGGACACCGGACAGACTGAACATTATACTGCCGGCTAATACTAAAGTTTGCTCAACGTTTCATAGTTCTGGATCTTCATTGCGTTACATCTCTGTTGTGTTGCAGTGATTCTTTTTTGTGTTTCATTACAAGACCCTATACACAAACTTATCAAGTTTAGTATACTCAGTAGCTTTATTTCTTTTTTATATGATCTTTAATAAAAAAAGCTTACCCCGGGTCGCAGTCATGTGCATTACACGCTTTGACTTTTTATGAATTTGTCCGTGTGCGTGTGCGTGTTGTGTGTGTGCGTGTGTTGTGTGTGTCATAATTAAACCTCTGCATTGGGTTTTCCTTCCCCGTCAGCGATAGAGACATTGATCTCATGTGCTGGTTTCTCTGAGGTCCTCTCACGGTCACTGAAACTGAGACCATGAATAACATCCTGAATGCAGATGAAAGTAGACTGTAACTGCTCAGTTATATCATATGATTCTTATATGCAAATATGTTTCATTATTTGAATTAATATACACAATTTTTAAAGGCTTCTTCACACTGGAAAAACTGATTTGCTGTTTCAACTTAAATAAAATAAGTTACCCAGCTGCCTTAATTTGTTTTGTAAATTGAACGTAATTTAAATTAAAATGAGTTATTGCGTGAAATTGATGCAAAATTGTTAATAATATTTAAAAAAAGTTATAAACTAATAAAAGTTGAATTAACAAATTTTAAGGCATCCGGGTAACTTGGACGTTGGAACAACAAATTGTTGTTACAGTTAAGACAAAAATGAGAATTCTTTCATCATTTATTCACTTGAGTTTCTTCAGAACACTTCTTGAAGAATGTTGATAATCAAATTGCATGAACCACTGAGACATTTCTCAAAATATCTTCTGTTGTGAAGAAAGACTCACGTATACGTTTACAACCACATTAGGGAGAATAAATGAGTTTTTCCTAAATGTAAGATATTAATTTGTTGTTTCTCAGTATGGATCATGACTTGCACGGAAGCAGAAGAAGTGCTCACCACGGTAAACGCTGTGAGGATGAGGACGGTGAGGAAACATTTTGTTTCTTAGCAGATCCATATCTTATTAAACTCACAGTACAGATGTGAAATAAACAGCACTTGTGTTTGTTTGTGGAGTTGAAGTTTGCGGATGTTTTTGCTCTGTTCTAGAGTCCGTCTACATCGGTGTTCCTGTGTCACGGGGCTACAGGAGGAAGCGCAGGCATCACCGGCACACGTCACGTCATTTACACGAGCGGGACAGACGGCACAAGCACGCGGATCGAGAGGAAGCCTGTGAGCCGGATGAAGAGCCGGATTCAAATGAGCTTCTCTCAGGCATCAACTCCACCAGTGAGAACACATATATATACAGAATAAAACACACAAACGGAGAGAGAGAGAGAGAGAGAGAGAGAAGAGAGAAGAGAGAGAGAGAGAGACAGAGACAGAGACAGAGACAGAGAGAGAGAGA
>JAOTQM010000726.1:0-35882 GCA_026939265.1 Oreonectes daqikongensis
CAAACATGACTTTAACTCTCATTTAATGTTCCTGGGATGGCTTGTGTGTCAGAATAAAGCTTTCATTTGCAAACTCATATTCCTGTCATTTTTATGTTTTCTGACAGTGCCCTGATCAGATAAGATGAGAAATGTTGCAAAAATGACTTTAACTCTATTTAATGTTCCTGGGATGGCTTGTGTGTCAGAATAAAGCTTTCATTGTAAAACTCATATTCCTGTCATTTTTATTTTTTCTGACAGTGCCTTGATAAGCTAAGATGAGAAATGTTGCAAACATGACTTTAACTCTCATTTAATGTTCCTAGAATGGCTTGTGTGTCAGAAAAAAGCTTTCTTTGCAAACTCATATTCCTTCCCGTTTTCGGTTTTCTGACAGTGCCTTGATCAGAAAGATGAGAAATGTTGCAAACATGACTTTAACTCTCATTTAATGTTCCTGGGATGGCTTGTGTGTCAGAATAAAGCTTTCATTGTAAACTCATATTCCTGTCATTTTTATGTTTTCTGACAGTGCCTTGATCAAGCTAAGATGAGAAATGTTGCAAACATGACTTTAACTCTCATTTAATGTTCCTAGGATGGCTTGTGTGTCAGAATAAAGCTTTCATTTTAAAACTCATATTCCTGTCATTTTTATGTTTTCTGACAGTGCCCTTGATCAGAAAAGATGAGAAATGTTGCAAAATGACTTTAACTCTCATTTAATGTTCCTGGGATGGCTTTGTGTCAAAAAAGCTTTCATTTGTAAAACTCATATTCCTGTCATTTTTTATGTTTTCTGACAGTCCCTTGATCAGATAAGATGAGAAATGTTGCAAACATGACTTTAACTCTCATTTATGTTCCTAGGATGGCTTGTGTGTCAGAAAAAGCTTTCTTTGCAAAACTCATATTCTTTTGTCAGTTTTCGGTTTTCAGACAGTTCCTTGATCAGAAAGATGAGAAATGTTGCAAACATGACTTTAACTCTCATTTAATGTTCCTGGAATGGCTTGTGTGTCAGAATAAAGCTTTCATTGTAAAACTCATATTCCTGTCATTTTTATGTTTTCTGACAGTGCCTTGATAGCTAAGATGAGAAATGTTGCAAACATGACTTTAACTCTCATTTAATGTTCCTAGAATGGCTTGTGTGTCAGAAAAAGCTTTCTTTGCAAACTCATATTCTTTTGTCATTTTCGTTTTCAGACAGTTCCTTGATCAGAAAAGATGAGAAATGTTGCAAACATGACTTTAACTCTCATTTAATGTTCCTGGGATGGCTTGTGTGTCAGAATAAAGCTTTCATTGTAAAACTCATATTCCTGTCATTTTTATGTTTTCTGACAGTGCTGACAAGCCTAAGATGAGAAAGATGTGTTGCAAACATGACTTTAACTCTCATTTAATGTTCCTAGAATGGCTTGTGTGTCAGAAAAAGCTTTCTTTGCAAAACTCATATTCTTGTCAGTTTTCGGTTTTAGACAGTTCCTTGATCAGAAAGATGAGAAATGTTGCAAACATGACTTTAACTCTCATTTAATGTTCCTGGGATGGCTTGTGTGTCAGAAAAAGCTTTCATTTTAAAACTCATATTCCTGTCATTTTATGTTTTCTGACAGTGCCCTTGATCAGAAAAGATGAGAAATGTTGCAAAAATGACTTTAACTCTCATTTAATGTTCCTGGGATGGCTTGTGTGTCAGAATAAAGCTTTCATTGTAAAACTCATATTCCTGTCATTTTTATGTTTTCTGACAGTGCCTTGATCAGCTAAGATGAGAAATGTTGCAAACATGACTTTAACTCTCATTTAATGTTCCTGGGATGGCTTGTGTGTCAGAAAAAGCTTTCTTTGCAAAACTCATATTCTTGTCAGTTTTCGGTTTAGACAGTGCCCTTGATCAGAAAAGATGAGAAATGTTGCAAACATGACTTTAACTCTCATTTAATGTTCCTGGGATGGCTTGTGTGTCAGAATAAATCTTTCATTGTAAAACTCATATTCCTGTCATTTTTATGTTTTCTGACAGTGCCTTGATAAGCTAAGATGAGAAATGTTGCAAACATGACTTTAACTCTCATTTAATGTTCCTAGAATGGCTTGTGTGTCAGAAAAAAGCTTTCTTTGCAAAACTCATATTCCTGTCCGTTTTCGGTTTTCAGACAGTTCCTTGATCAGAAAAGATGAGAAATGTTGCAAACATGACTTTAACTCTCATTTAATGTTCCTGGGATGGCTTGTGTGTCAGAAAAAAGCTTTATTGCAAAACTCATATTCCTGTCATTTTTATGTTTTCTGACAGTGCCCTTGATCAGATAAGATGAGAAATGTTGCAAAATGACTTTAAACTCTCATTTAATGTTCCTGGGATGGCTTGTGTGTCAGAAAAAAGCTTTCTTTGCAAAACTCATATTCCTGTCAGTTTTCGGTTTTCAGACAGTGCCCTGATCAGTAAGATGAGAAATGTTGCAAACATGACTTTAACTCTCATTTAATGTTCCTGGGATGGCTTGTGTGTCAGAAAAAAGCTTTCTTTACAAAACTCATATTCCTGTCAGTTTTATGTTTTCAGACAGTGCTTGATCATAAAGATGAGAAATGTTGCAAACATGACTTTAACTCTCATTTAATGTTCCTAGGATGGCTTGTGTGTCAGAAAAAGCTTTCTTTGCAAAACTCATATTCCTTCCCGTTTTCGTTTTCTGACAGTGCCCTTGATCAGAAAAGATGAGAAATGTTGCAAACATGACTTTAACTCTCATTTAATGTTCCTGGGATGGCTTGTGTGTCAGAATAAAGCTTTCATTGTAAAACTCATATTCCTGTCATTTTTATGTTTTTCTGACAGTGCCTTGATCAAGCTAAGATGAGAAATGTTGCAAACATGACTTTAACTCTCATTTGTTCCTAGGATGGCTTGTGTGTCAGAAAAAGCTTTCTTGCAAAACTCATATTCCTGTCAGTTTTCGGTTTTCTGACAGTGCCTTGATCAGAAAAGATGAGAAATGTTGCAAACATGACTTTAACTCTCATTTAATGTTCCTAGGATGGCTTGTGTGTCAGAAAAAAGCTTTCTTGCAAAACTCATATTCCTGTCAGTTTTCGGTTTTCTGACAGTGCCCTTGATCAGAAAAGATGAGAAATGTTGCAAACATGACTTTAACTCTCATTTAATGTTCCTGGGATGGCTTGTGTGTCAGAATAAAGCTTTCATTGTAAAACTCATATTCCTGTCATTTTTATGTTTTCTGACAGTGCCTTGACAAGCTAAGATGAGAAATGTTGCAAACATGACTTTAACTCTCATTTAATGTTCCTAGAATGGCTTGTGTGTCAGAAAAAGCTTTCTTTGCAAAACTCATATTCTTTGTCAGTTTTCGGTTTTCAGACAGTTCCTTGATCAGAAAAGATGAGAAATGTTGCAAACATGACTTTAACTCTCATTTAATGTTCCTAGAATGGCTTGTGTGTCAGAAAAAGCTTTCTTTGCAAAACTCATATTCCTGTCAGTTTTCGGTTTTCAGACAGTTCCTTGATCAGAAAGATGAGAAATGTTGCAAACATGACTTTAACTCTCATTTAATGTTCCTGGATGGCTTGTGTGTCAGAATAAAGCTTTCATTTTAAAACTCATATTCCTGTCATTTTTATGTTTTCTGACAGTGCCTTGATCAGAAAAGATGAGAAATGTTGCAAACATGACTTTAACACTCATTTATGTTCCTGGGATGGCTTGTGTGTCAGAATAAAGCTTTCATTGTAAAACTCATATTCCTGTCATTTTTATGTTTTCTGACAGTGCCTTGATAAGCTAAGATGAGAAATGTTGCAAACATGACTTTAACTCTCATTTAATGTTCCTGGGATGGCTTGTGTGTCAGAAAAAAGCTTTCTTTGCAAACTCATATTCCTTCGTTTTTTCGGTTTTAGACAGTGCCTTGATCAGAAAAGATGAGAAATGTTGCAAACATGACTTTAACTCTCATTTAATGTTCCTGGATGGCTTGTGTGTCAGAATAAAGCTTTCTTTCAAAACTCATATTCCTGTCAGTTTTTCGGTTTTCAGACAGTGCCCTGATCAGATAAGATGAGAAATGTTGCAAAAATGACTTTAACTCTATTTAATGTTCCTGGGATGGCTTGTGTGTCAGAATAAAGCTTTCATTGTAAAACTCATATTCCTGTCATTTTTATGTTTTCTGACAGTGCCTTGATAAGCTAAGATGAGAAATGTTGCAAACATGACTTTAACTCTCATTTATGTTCCTAGGATGGCTTGTGTGTCAGAAAAAAGCTTTCTTTGCAAAACTCATATTCCTCCCGTTTTCGGTTTTCTGACAGTGCCCTTGATCAGAAAAGATGAGAAATGTTGCAAACATGACTTTAACTCTCATTTAATGTTCCTGGGATGGCTTGTGTGTCAGAATAAAGCTTTCATTGTAAAACTCATATTCCTGTCATTTTTATGTTTTCAGACAGTGCCTTGATCAGCTAAGATGAGAAATGTTGCAAACATGACTTTAACTCTCATTTAATGTTCCTAGGATGGCTTGTGTGTCAGAATAAAGCTTTCATTTAAAACTCATATTCCTGTCATTTTTATGTTTTCTGACAGTGCCCTTGATCAGAAAGATGAGAAATGTTGCAAAATGACTTTAACTCTTTTTATGTTCCTGGGATGGCTTGTGTGTCAGAAAAAGCTTTATTGCAAAACTCATATTCCTGTCATTTTTATGTTTTCTGACAGTGCCCTTGATCAGATAAGATGAGAAATGTTGCAAACATGACTTTAACTCTCATTTAATGTTCCTGGGATGGCTTGTGTGTCAGAAAAAAGCTTTCTTTGCAAAACTCATATTCCTGTCAGTTTTCGGTTTTCAGACAGTGCCTTGATCAAAAAGATGAGAAATGTTGCAAACATGACTTTAACTCTCATTTAATGTTCCTAGGATGGCTTGTGTCAGAAAAAGCTTTCTTTGCAAAACTCATATTTTTGTCAGTTTTCGGTTTTCAGACAGTGCCTTGATCAGAAAAGATGAGAAATGTTGCAAACATGACTTTAACTCTCATTTAATGTTCCTGGGATGGCTTGTGTGTCAGAATAAAGCTTTCATTTTAAAACTCATATTCCTGTCATTTTATGTTTTCTGACAGTGCCCTTGATCAGAAAGATGAGAAATGTTACAAACATGACTTTAACTCTCATTTTATGTTCCTGGGATGGCTTGTGTGTCAGAAAAAAGCTTTCTTGCAAAACTCATATTCCTGTCAGTTTTCGGTTTTTGAACAGTGCCCTTGATCAGATAAGATGAGAAATGTTGCAAACATGACTTTAACTCTCATTTAATGTTCCTAGATGGCTTGTGTGTCAGAAAAAGCTTTCTTTGCAAACTCATATTTTTGTCAGTTTTCGGTTTTCAGACAGTGCCTTGATCAGAAAAGATGAGAAATGTTGCAAACATGACTTTAACTCTCATTTAATGTTCCTGGGATGGCTTGTGTGTCAGAATAAAGCTTTCATTGTAAAACTCATATTCCTGTCATTTTTATGTTTTCTGACAGTGCCTTGATCAGCTAAGATGAGAAATGTTGCAAACATGACTTTAACTCTCATTTAATGTTCCTAGAATGGCTTGTGTGTCAGAAAAAGCTTTCTTTGCAAAACTCATATTCTTGTCAGTTTCGTTTTCAGACAGTTCCTTGATCAGAAAAGATGAGAAATGTTGCAAACATGACTTTAACTCTCATTTAATGTTCCTGGGATGGCTTGTGTGTCAGAATAAAGCTTTCATTTTAAAACTCATATTCCTGTCATTTTTATGTTTTCTGACAGTGCCTTGATCAGAAAAGATGAGAAATGTTGCAAAAATGACTTTAACTTATTTTATGTTCCTGGGATGGCTTGTGTGTCAGAATAAAGCTTTCATTGTAAAACTCATATTCCTGTCATTTTTATGTTTTCTGACAGTGCCTTGATAAGCTAAGATGAGAAATGTTGCAAACATGACTTTAACTCTCATTTAATGTTCCTGGGATGGCTTGTGTGTCAGAAAAAAGCTTTCTTTGCAAAACTCATATTCTTGTCAGTTTTCGGTTTTAGACAGTGCCCTTGATCAGAAAAGATGAGAAATGTTGCAAACATGACTTTAACTCTCATTTAATGTTCCTGGGATGGCTTGTGTGTCAGAATAAAGCTTTCATTGTAAAACTCATATTCCTGTCATTTTTATGTTTTCTGACAGTGCCTTGATCAGCTAAGATGAGAAATGTTGCAAACATGACTTTAACTCTCATTTAATGTTCCTGGAATGGCTTGTGTGTCAGAAAAAGCTTTCTTTGCAAAACTCATATTCCTGTCAGTTTTCGGTTTTCAGACAGTGCCTTGATCAGAAGATGAGAAATGTTGCAAACATGACTTTAACTCTCATTTAATGTTCCTGGGATGGCTTGTGTGTCAGAATAAAGCTTTCATTGTAAAACTCATATTCCTGTCATTTTTATGTTTTCTGACAGTGTCTTGACAAGCTAAGATGAGAAATGTTGCAAACCTGACTTTATCTCTCATTTAATGTTCCTAGAATGGCTTGTGTGTCAGAAAAAAGCTTTCTTTGCAAAACTCATATTCTTTTGTCAGTTTTCGGTTTTCAGACAGTTCCTTGATCAGAAAAGATGAGAAATGTTGCAAACATGACTTTAACTCTCATTTAATGTTCCTGCGATGGCTTGTGTGTCAGAATAAAGCTTTCATTTTAAAACTCATATTCCTGTCATTTTTATGTTTTCTGACAGTGCCCTGATCAGATAAGATGAGAAATGTTACAAAAATGACTTTAACATTTATTTTATGTTCCTGGGATGGCTTGTGTGTCAGAATAAAGCTTTCATTGTAAAACTCATATTCCTGTCATTTTTATGTTTTCTGACAGTGCCTTGATAAGCTAAGATGAGAAATGTTGCAAACATGACTTTAACTCTCATTTAATGTTCCTAGAATGGCTTGTGTGTCAGAAAAAGCTTTCTTTGCAAAACTCATATTCCTGTCGTTTTCGGTTTTCTGACAGTGCCCTTGATCAAAAGATGAGAAATGTTGCAAACATGACTTTAACTCTCATTTAATGTTCCTGGGATGGCTTGTGTGTCAGAATAAAGCTTTCATTGTAAAACTCATATTCCTGTCATTTTTATGTTTTCTGACAGTGCCTTGATCAAGAAAGATGAGAAATGTTGCAAACATGACTTTAACTCTCATTTAATGTTCCTAGGATGGCTTGTGTGTCAGAATAAAGCTTTCTTTTAAAACTCATATTCCTGTCATTTTATGTTTTCTGACAGTGCCCTTGATCAAAAGATGAGAAATGTTGCAAACATGACTTTAACTCTTTTTATGTTCCTGGGATGGCTTGTGTGTCAGAAAAAGCTTTCTTGCAAAACTCATATTCCTGTCATTTTTATGTTTTCTGACAGTGCCTTGATCAGATAAGATGAGAAATGTTGCAAACATGACTTTAACTCTCATTTAATGTTCCTAGGATGGCTTGTGTGTCAGAAAAAAGCTTTCTTTGCAAAACTCATATTCTTTGTCAGTTTTCGGTTTTCAGACAGTTCCTTGATCAGAAAAGATGAGAAATGTTGCAAACATGACTTTAACTCTCATTTAATGTTCCTGGGATGGCTTGTGTGTCAGAATAAAGCTTTCATTGTAAAACTCATATTCCTGTCATTTTTATGTTTTCTGACAGTGCCTTGATCAGCTAAGATGAGAAATGTTGCAAACATGACTTTAACTCTCATTTAATGTTCCTAGAATGGCTTGTGTGTCAGAAAAAAGCTTTCTTTGCAAAACTCATATTCCTGTCAGTTTTCGGTTTTAGACAGTTCCTTGATCAGAAAAGATGAGAAATGTTGCAAACATGACTTTAACTCTCATTTAATGTTCCTGGGATGGCTTGTGTGTCAGAAAAAAGCTTTCATTGTAAAACTCATATTCCTGTCATTTTTATGTTTTCTGACAGTGCCTTGATCAAGCTAAGATGAGAAATGTTGCAAACATGACTTTAACTCTCATTTAATGTTCCTAGAATGGCTTGTGTGTCAGAAAAAAGCTTTCTTTGCAAAACTCATATTCTTGTCGTTTTCGGTTTTCAGACAGTGCCTTGATCAGAAAAGATGAGAAATGTTGCAAACATGACTTTAACTCTCATTTAATGTTCCTGGGATGGCTTGTGTGTCAGAAAAAGCTTTCATTTTAAAACTCATATTCCTGTCATTTTTTGTTTTCTGACAGTGCCCTTGATCAGAAAGATGAGAAATGTTGCAAAAATGACTTTAACACTTTTAATGTTCCTGGATGGCTTGTGTGTCAGAATAAAGCTTTCATTGTAAAACTCATATTCCTGTCATTTTTATGTTTTCTGACAGTGCCTTGATCAGATAAGATGAGAAATGTTGCAAACATGACTTTAACTCTCATTTAATGTTCCTAATGGCTTGTGTGTCAGAAAAAAGCTTTCTTTGCAAACTCATATTCCTGTCAGTTTCGGTTTTCTGACAGTGCCCTGATCAGAAAGATGAGAAATGTTGCAAACATGACTTTAACTCTCATTTAATGTTCCTGGGATGGCTTGTGTGTCAGAATAAAGCTTTCATTGTAAAACTCATATTCCTGTCATTTTATGTTTTCTGACAGTGCCTTGAAAGCTAAGATGAGAAATGTTGCAAAAACATGACTTTAACTCTCATTTAATGTTCCTAGAATGGCTTGTGTGTCAGAAAAAGCTTTCTTTGCAAAACTCATATCTTTTGTCAGTTTTCGGTTTTCAGACAGTTCCTTGATCAGAAGATGAGAAATGTTGCAAACATGACTTTAACTCTCATTTAATGTTCCTGGGATGGCTTGTGTGTCAGAAAAAAGCTTTATTTGCAAACTCATATTCCTGTCATTTTATGTTTTCTGACAGTGCCCTTGATCAGATAAGATGAGAAATGTTAAAAACATGACTTTAACTCTGTTTAATGTTCCTGGGATGCTTGTGTGTCAGAAAAAGCTTTCTTTGCAAAACTCATATTCCTGTCATTTTTCGGTTTTCAGACAGTGCCCTGATCAGCTAAGATGAGAAATGTTGCAAACATGACTTTAACTCTCATTTAATGTTCCTGGGATGGCTTGTGTGTCAGAAAAAGCTTTCTTTACAAACTCATATTCCTGTCAGTTTTCGTTTTCTGACAGTGCCTTGATCAGATAAGATGAGAAATGTTGCAAACATGACTTTAACTCTCATTTAATGTTCCTGGATGGCTTGTGTGTCAGAAAAAAGCTTTCTTTGCAAACTCATATTCCTTCAGTTTTCGGTTTTCTGACAGTGCCCTTGATCAGAAAGATGAGAAATGTTGCAAACATGACTTTAACTCTCATTTAATGTTCCTGGGATGGCTTGTGTGTCAGAATAAGCTTTCATTGTAAAACTCATATTCCTGTCATTTTTATGTTTTCTGACAGTGCCTTGATCAGCTAAGATGAGAAATGTTGCAAACATGACTTTAACTCTCATTTAATGTTCCTGGATGGCTTGTGTGTCAGAATAAAGCTTTCATTTTAAAACTCATATTCCTGTCATTTTTATGTTTTCTGACAGTGCCTTGATCAGCTAAGATGAGAAATGTTGCAAACATGACTTTAACTCTCATTTAATGTTCCTGGATGGCTTGTGTGTCAGAAAAAAGCTTTCTTTGCAAAACTCATATTCTTTTGTCAGTTTTTCGGTTTTCAGACAGTTCCTTGATCAGAAAAGATGAGAAATGTTGCAAACATGACTTTAACTCTCATTTAATGTTCCTGGGATGGCTTGTGTGTCAGAAAAAGCTTTCATTTTAAAACTCATATTCCTGTCATTTTATGTTTTCTGACAGTGCCCTTGATCAGAAAAGATGAGAAATGTTGCAAAATGACTTTAACTCTCATTTAATGTTCCTGGGATGGCTTGTGTGTCAGAAAAAAGCTTTCTTGCAAAACTCATATTCGGTCATTTTCGGTTTTCTGACAGTGCCTTGATCAGAAAAGATGAGAAATGTTGCAAACATGACTTTAACTCTCATTTAATGTTCCTGGGATGGCTTGTGTGTCAGAATAAGCTTTCATTGTAAAACTCATATTCCTGTCATTTTTATGTTTTCTGACAGTGCCTTGATCAGCTAAGATGAGAAATGTTGCAAACATGACTTTAACTCTCATTTAATGTTCCTAGAATGGCTTGTGTGTCAGAAAAAAGCTTTCTTTGCAAAACTCATATTCCTGTCAGTTTTCGGTTTTCAGACAGTGCCTTGATCAGAAAAGATGAGAAATGTTGCAAACATGACTTTAACTCTCATTTAATGTTCCTGGGATGGCTTGTGTGTCAGAAAAAAGCTTTATTTGCAAAACTCATATTCCTGTCATTTTTATGTTTTCTGACAGTGCCCTTGATCAGATAAGATGAGAAATGTTGCAAACATGACTTTAACTCTCATTTATGTTCCTGGATGGCTTGTGTGTCAGAAAAAAGCTTTCTTTGCAAAACTCATATTCCTGTCAGTTTTCGGTTTTCAGACAGTGCCTTGATCAGAAAGATGAGAAATGTTGCAAACATGACTTTAACTCTCATTTAATGTTCCTGGGATGGCTTGTGTGTCAGAAAAAAGCTTTCTTTCAAACTCATATTCCTGTCAGTTTTCGGTTTTCAGACAGTGCCCTGATCAGATAAGATGAGAAATGTTGCAAACATGACTTTAACTCTATTTAATGTTCCTGGGATGGCTTGTGTGTCAGAATAAAGCTTTCATTGTAAAACTCATATTCCTGTCATTTTTATGTTTTCTGACAGTGCCTTGATCAGCTAAGATGAGAAATGTTGCAAACATGACTTTAACTCTCATTTAATGTTCCTGGGATGGCTTGTGTGTCAGAATAAAGCTTTCATTTTAAAACTCATATTCCTGTCATTTTTATGTTTTCTGACAGTGCCTTGATCAGCTAAGATGAGAAATGTTGCAAACATGACTTTAACTCTCATTTAATGTTCCTAGAATGGCTTGTGTGTCAGAAAAAAGCTTTTCTTTGCAAAACTCATATTCTTTTGTCAGTTTTCGTTTTCAGACAGTTCCTTGATCAGAAAAGATGAGAAATGTTGCAAACATGACTTTAACTCTCATTAATGTTCCTGGGATGGCTTGTGTGTCAGAAAAAAGCTTTCATTTTAAAACTCATATTCCTGTCATTTTTATGTTTTCTGACAGTGCCTTGATCAGAAAAGATGAGAAATGTTACAAAATGACTTTAACTCTCATTTAATGTTCCTGGGATGGCTTGTGTGTCAGAAAAAGCTTTCTTGCAAAACTCATATTCTTGGTCAGTTTTCGGTTTTAGACAGTTCCTTGATCAGAAAAGATGAGAAATGTTGCAAACATGACTTTAACTCTCATTTAATGTTCCTGGATGGCTTGTGTGTCAGAATAAAGCTTTCATTGTAAAACTCATATTCCTGTCATTTTTATGTTTTCTGACAGTGCCTTGATCAGCTAAGATGAGAAATGTTGCAAACATGACTTTAACTCTCATTTAATGTTCCTAGAATGGCTTGTGTGTCAGAAAAAAGCTTTCTTGCAAAACTCATATTTTTGTCAGTTTTCGGTTTTCAGACAGTTCCTTGATCAGAAAAGATGAGAAATGTTGCAAACATGACTTTAACTCTCATTTAATGTTCCTGGATGGCTTGTGTGTCAGAAAAAGCTTTCATTTGCAAAACTCATATTCCTGTCATTTTTATGTTTTCTGACAGTGCCCTTGATCAGATAAGATGAGAAATGTTGCAAACATGACTTTAACTCTCATTTAATGTTCCTGGGATGGCTTGTGTGTCAGAAAAAGCTTTCTTTGCAAAACTCATATTCCTGTCAGTTTTCGTTTTCAGACAGTGCCCTGATCAGCTAAGATGAGAAATGTTGCAAACATGACTTTAACTCTCATTTAATGTTCCTGGGATGGCTTGTGTGTCAGAAAAAGCTTTCTTTGCAAAACTCATATTCCTGTCAGTTTTCGGTTTTCAGACAGTGCCTTGATCAGATAAGATGAGAAATGTTGCAAACATGACTTTAACTCTCTTTATGTTCCTGGGATGGCTTGTGTGTCAGAATAAAGCTTTCATTTTAAAACTCATATTCCTGTCATTTTTTGTTTTCTGACAGTGCCTTGATCAGATAAGATGAGAAATGTTGCAAACATGACTTTAACTCTCATTTAATGTTCCTAGAATGGCTTGTGTGTCAGAAAAAAGCTTTCTTTGCAAAACTCATATTCCTTCAGTTTTTCGTTTTCTGACAGTGCCCTTGATCAGAAAAGATGAGAAATGTTGCAAACATGACTTTAACTCTCATTTAATGTTCCTGGATGGCTTGTGTGTCAGAATAAAGCTTTCATTGTAAAACTCATATTCCTGTCATTTTTATGTTTTCTGACAGTGCCTTGATCAGCTAAGATGAGAAATGTTGCAAACATGACTTTAACTCTCATTTAATGTTCCTGGGATGGCTTGTGTGTCAGAATAAAGCTTTCATTTTAAAACTCATATTCCTGTCATTTTATGTTTTCTGACAGTGCCTTGATCAGATAAGATGAGAAATGTTGCAAACATGACTTTAACTCTCATTTAATGTTCCTAGATGGCTTGTGTGTCAGAAAAAAGCTTTCTTTGCAAAACTCATATTCTTTTGTCAGTTTTCGGTTTTCAGACAGTTCCTTGATCAGAAAAGATGAGAAATGTTGCAAACATGACTTTAACTCTCATTTAATGTTCCTGGGATGGCTTGTGTGTCAGAATAAAGCTTTCATTTTAAAACTCATATTCCTGTCATTTTTATGTTTTCTGACAGTGCCTTGATCAGAAAAGATGAGAAATGTTGCAAACATGACTTTAACTCTCATTTATGTTCCTGGGATGGCTTGTGTGTCAGAAAAAGCTTTCTTTGCAAAACTCATATTCTTGTCAGTTTTCGGTTTTTAGACAGTGCCTTGATCAGAAAGATGAGAAATGTTGCAAACATGACTTTAACTCTCATTTAATGTTCCTGGGATGGCTTGTGTGTCAGAATAAAGCTTTCATTGTAAAACTCATATTCCTGTCATTTTGTTTTCTGACAGTGCCTTGATCAGCTAAGATGAGAAATGTTGCAAACATGACTTTAACTCTCATTTAATGTTCCTAGAATGGCTTGTGTGTCAGAAAAAAGCTTTCTTTGCAAAACTCATATTCTTTTGTCAGTTTTCGGTTTTCAGACAGTTCCTTGATCAGAAAAGATGAGAAATGTTGCAAACATGACTTTAACTCTCATTTAATGTTCCTGGATGGCTTGTGTGTCAGAAAAAAGCTTTATTTGCAAAACTCATATTCCTGTCATTTTTATGTTTTCTGACAGTGCCCTGATCAGATAAGATGAGAAATGTTGCAAACATGACTTTAACTCTGTTTAATGTTCCTGGGTGGCTTGTGTGTCAGAAAAAAGCTTTCTTTGCAAAACTCATATTCCTGTCATTTTATGTTTTCTGACAGTGCCTTGATCAGCTAAGATGAGAAATGTTGCAAACATGACTTTAACTCTCATTTATGTTCCTGGGATGGCTTGTGTGTCAGAATAAAGCTTTCATTTTAAAACTCATATTCCTGTCATTTTTATGTTTTCTGACAGTGCCTTGATCAGAAAAGATGAGAAATGTTGCAAACATGACTTTAACTCTCATTTATGTGTTCCTGGGATGGCTTGTGTGTCAGAAAAAAGCTTTCTTTGCAAAACTCATATTCCTGTCAGTTTTCGGTTTTCTGACAGTTCCTTGATCAAAAGATGAGAAATGTTGCAAACATGACTTTAACTCTCATTTAATGTTCCTGGGATGGCTTGTGTGTCAGAATAAAGCTTTCATTTTAAAACTCATATTCCTGTCATTTTTATGTTTTCTGACAGTGCCCTGATCAGAAAAGATGAGAAATGTTGCAAACATGACTTTAACTCTCATTTTATGTTCCTGGGATGGCTTGTGTGTCAGAATAAAGCTTTCATTGTAAAACTCATATTCCTGTCATTTTTATGTTTTCTGACAGTGCCTTGATCAGAAAAGATGAGAAATGTTGCAAACATGACTTTAACTCTCATTTAATGTTCCTAGAATGGCTTGTGTGTCAGAAAAAATCTTTCTTTGCAAAACTCATATTCTTTTGTCAGTTTTCGGTTTTCAGACAGTTCCTTGATCAGAAAAGATGAAAAATGTTGCAAACATGACTTTAACTCTCATTTAATGTTCCTGGGATGGCTTGTGTGTCAGAAAAAAGCTTTCATTTTAAAACTCATATTCCTGTCATTTTCATGTTTTCTGACAGTGCCCTGATCAAAAAGATGAGAAATGTTGCAAAATGACTTTAACTCTCATTTAATGTTCCTGGGATGGCTTGTGTGTCAGAAAAAAGCTTTCTTTGCAAAACTCATATTCTTGGTCAGTTTTCGGTTTTAGACAGTTCCTTGATCAGAAAAGATGAGAAATGTTGCAAACATGACTTTAACTCTCATTTAATGTTCCTGGGATGGCTTGTGTGTCAGAATAAAGCTTTCATTGTAAAACTCATATTCCTGTCATTTTTATGTTTTCTGACAGTGCCTTGATCAGCTAAGATGAGAAATGTTGCAAACATGACTTTAACTCTCATTTAATGTTCCTAGATGGCTTGTGTGTCAGAAAAAAGCTTTCTTTGCAAAACTCATATTCTTGTCAGTTTTCGGTTTCAGACAGTGCCTTGATCTAAAAGATGAGAAATGTTGCAAACATGACTTTAACTCTCATTTAATGTTCCTGGGATGGCTTGTGTGTCAGAATAAAGCTTTCATTTAAAACTCATATTCCTGTCATTTTTATGTTTTCTGACAGTGCCTTGATCAGAAAGATGAGAAATGTTACAAAATGACTTTAACTCTCATTTAATGTTCCTGGATGGCTTGTGTGTCAGAAAAAGCTTTCATTGTAAAACTCATATTCCTGTCATTTTTATGTTTTCTGACAGTGCCTTGATCAGCTAAGATGAGAAATGTTGCAAACATGACTTTAACTCTCATTTAATGTTCCTGGGATGGCTTGTGTGTCAGAAAAAAGCTTTCTTTGCAAAACTCATATTCCTGTCAGTTTTCGGTTTTAGACAGTGCCTTGATCAAAAAGATGAGAAATGTTGCAAACATGACTTTAACTCTCATTTAATGTTCCTGGATGGCTTGTGTGTCAGAATAAAGCTTTCATTGTAAAACTCATATTCCTGTCATTTTTATGTTTTCTGACAGTGCCTTGACAAGCTAAGATGAGAAATGTTGCAAACATGACTTTAACTCTCATTTAATGTTCCTAGAATGGCTTGTGTGTCAGAAAAAAGCTTTCTTTGCAAAACTCATATTCTTTGTCAGTTTTCGGTTTTCAGACAGTTCCTTGATCAGAAAAGATGAGAAATGTTGCAAACATGACTTTAACTCTCATTTAATGTTCCTGGGATGGCTTGTGTGTCAGAAAAAGCTTTCATTTTAAAACTCATATTCCTGTCATTTTTATGTTTTCTGACAGTGCCTTGATCAGAAAAGATGAGAAATGTTCAAACATGACTTTAACACTCATTTAATGTTCCTGGGATGGCTTGTGTGTCAGAATAAAGCTTTCATTGTAAAACTCATATTCCTGTCATTTTTATGTTTTCTGACAGTGCCTTGATCAGCTAAGATGAGAAATGTTGCAAACATGACTTTAACTCTCATTTAATGTTCCTAGAATGGCTTGTGTGTCAGAAAAAGCTTTCTTTGCAAAACTCATATTTTTGTCAGTTTTCGGTTTAGACAGTTCCTTGATCAGAAAGATGAGAAATGTTGCAAACATGACTTTAACTCTCATTTAATGTTCCTGGGATGGCTTGTGTGTCAGAATAAAGCTTTATTTGCAAAACTCATATTCCTGTCATTTTTATGTTTTCTGACAGTGCCTTGATCAGATAAGATGAGAAATGTTGCAAAAATGACTTTAACTCTCATTTAATGTTCCTGGGATGGCTTGTGTGTCAGAAAAAGCTTTCTTTGCAAACTCATATTCCTGTCAGTTTCGGTTTTCAGACAGTGCCTTGATCAGAAAAGATGAGAAATGTTGCAAACATGACTTTAACTCTCATTTAATGTTCCTGGGATGGCTTGTGTGTCAGAATAAAGCTTTCATTGTAAAACTCATATTCCTGTCATTTTTATGTTTTCTGACAGTGCCTTGATAAGAAAGATGAGAAATGTTGCAAACATGACTTTAACTCTCATTTAATGTTCCTAGAATGGCTTGTGTGTCAGAAAAAAGCTTTCTTTGCAAACTCATATTCTTGTCAGTTTTCGGTTTTCAGACAGTTCCTTGATCAGAAAGATGAGAAATGTTGCAAACATGACTTTAACTCTCATTTAATGTTCCTGGGATGGCTTGTGTGTCAGAAAAAGCTTTCATTTAAAACTCATATTCCTGTCATTTTTATGTTTTCTGACAGTGCCTTGATCAGAAAGATGAGAAATGTTGCAAACATGACTTTAACTCTCATTTTATGTTCCTGGGATGGCTTGTGTGTCAGAATAAAGCTTTCATTTGCAAAACTCATATTCCTGTCATTTTTATGTTTTCTGACAGTGCCTTGATCAGCTAAGATGAGAAATGTTGCAAACATGACTTTAACTCTCATTTAATGTTCCTAGAATGGCTTGTGTGTCAGAAAAAAGCTTTCTTTGCAAACTCATATTCTTTTGTCAGTTTTCGGTTTTCAGACAGTTCCTTGATCAGAAAAGATGAGAAATGTTGCAAACATGACTTTAACTCTCATTTAATGTTCCTGGATGGCTTGTGTCAGAAAAAGCTTTCATTTTAAAACTCATATTCCTGTCATTTTATGTTTTCTGACAGTGCCTTGATCAGAAAGATGAGAAATGTTGCAAAAATGACTTTAACTCTCATTTAATGTTCCTGGATGGCTTGTGTGTCAGAAAAAGCTTTCTTTGCAAAACTCATATTCTTCTGTCAGTTTTCGTTTTCAGACAGTGCCTTGATCAGAAAAGATGAGAAATGTTGCAAACATGACTTTAACTCTCATTTAATGTTCCTGGATGGCTTGTGTGTCAGAATAAAGCTTTCATTGTAAAACTCATATTCCTGTCATTTTTATGTTTTCTGACAGTGCCTTGACAAGCTAGATGAGAAATGTTGCAAACATGACTTTAACTCTCATTTAATGTTCCTAGAATGGCTTGTGTGTCAGAAAAAAGCTTTCTTGCAAAACTCATATTCTTGTCATTTTTCGGTTTTCAGACAGTTCCTTGATCAGAAAAGATGAGAAATGTTGCAAACATGACTTTAACTCTCATTTAATGTTCCTGGATGGCTTGTGTGTCAGAAAAAAGCTTTATTTGCAAAACTCATATTCCTGTCATTTTTATGTTTTCTGACAGTGCCCTTGATCAGATAAGATGAGAAATGTTAAAACATGACTTTAACATCTCATTTAATGTTCCTGGATGGCTTGTGTGTCAGAAAAAAGCTTTCTTTGCAAAACTCATATTCCTGTCAGTTTTCGGTTTTCAGACAGTGCCCTGATCAGCTAAGATGAGAAATGTTGCAAACATGACTTTAACTCTCATTTAATGTTCCTGGGATGGCTTGTGTGTCAGAATAAAGCTTTCATTTGAAAACTCATATTCCTGTCATTTTTATGTTTTCTGACAGTGCCTTGATCAGAAAGATGAGAAATGTTGCAAAATGACTTTAACTCTCATTTTATGTTCCTGGGATGGCTTGTGTGTCAGAAAAAGCTTTCTTTGCAAAACTCATATTCCTGTCATTTTTATGTTTTCTGACAGTGCCCTTGATCAGAAAAGATGAGAAATGTTGCAAACATGACTTTAACTCTCATTTAATGTTCCTAGATGGCTTGTGTGTCAGAAAAAAGCTTTCATTGTAAAAACTCATATTCCTGTCATTTTTATGTTTTCTGACAGTGCCTTGATCAGATAAGATGAGAAATGTTGCAAACATGACTTTAACTCTGTTTATGTTCCTGGGATGGCTTGTGTGTCAGAATAAAGCTTTCTTTGCAAAACTCATATTCCTGTCAGTTTTCGTTTTCTGACAGTGCCCTTGATCAGAAAATGAGAAATGTTGCAAACATGACTTTAACTCTCATTTAATGTTCCTGGGATGGCTTGTGTGTCAGAATAAAGCTTTCATTGTAAAACTCATATTCCTGTCATTTTTATGTTTTCTGACAGTGCCTTGATCAAGCTAAGATGAGAAATGTTGCAACATGACTTTAACTCTCATTTAATGTTCCTAGAATGGCTTGTGTGTCAGAAAAAGCTTTCTTTGCAAAACTCATATTCTTTTGTCAGTTTTCGGTTTTCAGACAGTTCCTTGATCAGAAAAGATGAGAAATGTTGCAAACATGACTTTAACTCTCATTTAATGTTCCTGGGATGGCTTGTGTGTCAGAATAAAGCTTTCATTTGTAAAACTCATATTCCTGTCATTTTTATGTTTTCTGACAGTGCCTTGATAAGCTAAGATGAGAAATGTTGCAAACATGACTTTAACTCTCATTTAATGTTCCTAGAATGGCTTGTGTGTCAGAAAAAGCTTTCTTTGCAAAACTCATATTCTTTTGTCAGTTTTCGGTTTTCAGACAGTTCCTTGATCAGAAAAGATGAGAAATGTTGCAAACATGACTTTAACTCTCATTTAATGTTCCTGGGATGGCTTGTGTGTCAGAAAAAAGCTTTCATTGCAAAACTCATATTCCTGTCATTTTTATGTTTTCTGACAGTGCCCTTGATCAGATAAGATGAGAAATGTTGCAAACATGACTTTAACTCTCATTTAATGTTCCTGGGATGCTTGTGTGTCAGAAAAAAGCTTTCTTTGCAAAACTCATATTCCTGTCAGTTTTCGGTTTTCAGACAGTGCCCTGATCAGAAAAGATGAGAAATGTTGCAAACATGACTTTAACTCTCATTTAATGTTCCTGGGATGGCTTGTGTGTCAGAAAAAAGCTTTCTTTAAAAAACTCATATTCCTGTCATTTTTCGGTTTTCTGACAGTGCCCTGATCAGAATAAGATGAGAAATGTTGCAAACATGACTTTAACTCTCATTTATGTTCCTGGGATGGCTTGTGTGTCAGAATAAAGCTTTCATTGTAAAACTCATATTCCTGTCATTTTTATGTTTTCTGACAGTGCCTTGATCAGCTAAGATGAGAAATGTTGCAAACATGACTTTAACTCTCATTTAATGTTCCTGGGATGGCTTGTGTGTCAGAAAAAAGCTTTCTTTGCAAAACTCATATTCCTGTCATTTTATGTTTTCTGACAGTGCCTTGATC
Source organism: Oreonectes daqikongensis (assembly GCA_026939265.1). Taxonomy (NCBI): domain Eukaryota; kingdom Metazoa; phylum Chordata; class Actinopteri; order Cypriniformes; family Nemacheilidae; genus Oreonectes; species Oreonectes daqikongensis. Next base: position 19,424 of record JAOTQM010000726.1, read on the forward strand.
AGAAAGATGAGAAATGTTGCAAACATGACTTTAACTCTCATTTAATGTTCCTGGGATGGCTTGTGTGTCAGAATAAGCTTTCTTTTTTGCAAAACTCATATTCCTGTCATTTTTCGGTTTTCTGACAGTGCCCTTGATCAGATAAGATGAGAAATGTTGCAAACATGACTTTAACTCTCATTTAATGTTCCTGGATGGCTTGTGTGTCAGAAAAAAGCTTTCATTGTAAAACTCATATTCCTGTCATTTTTATGTTTTCTGACAGTGCCTTGATCAGCTAAGATGAGAAATGTTGCAAACATGACTTTAACTCTCATTTAATGTTCCTAGATGGCTTGTGTGTCAGAAAAAAGCTTTCTTTGCAAAACTCATATTCTTTTGTCAGTTTTCGGTTTCAGACAGTGCCCTTGATCAGATAAAAGATGAGAAATGTTGCAAACATGACTTTAACTCTCATTTAATGTTCCTGGGATGGCTTGTGTGTCAGAATAAAGCTTTCATTGTAAAACTCATATTCCTGTCATTTTATGTTTTCTGACAGTGCCTTGATACTAAGATGAGAAATGTTGCAAACATGACTTTAACTCTCATTTAATGTTCCTAGAATGGCTTGTGTGTCAGAAAAAGCTTTCTTTGCAAAACTCATATTCTTTTTTCAGTTTTCGTTTTAGAGTTCCTTGATCAGAAAAGATGAGAAATGTTGCAAACATGACTTTAACTCTCATTTAATGTTCCTGGGATGGCTTGTGTGTCAGAAAAAGCTTTATTTGCAAAACTCATATTCCTGTCATTTTTATGTTTTCTGACAGTGCCCTGATCAGATAAGATGAGAAATGTTGCAAAAATGACTTTAACTCTCATTTAATGTTCCTGGGATGCTTGTGTGTCAGAAAAAAGCTTTCTTTGCAAACTCATATCCTGTCATTTTTGTTTTTCAGACAGTGCCCTGATCAGAAAGATGAGAAATGTTGCAAACATGACTTTAACTCTCATTTAATGTTCCTGGGATGGCTTGTGTGTCAGAATAAAGCTTTCTTTTTAAAACTCATATTCCTGTCATTTTCGGTTTTCTGACAGTGCCCTGATCAGATAAGATGAGAAATGTTGCAAAATGACTTTAACTCTCATTTAATGTTCCTGGGATGGCTTGTGTGTCAGAATAAAGCTTTCATTGTAAAACTCATATTCCTGTCATTTTTATGTTTTCTGACAGTGCCTTGATCTAAAATGAGAAATGTTGCAAACATGACTTTAACTCTCATTTAATGTTCCTAGAATGGCTTGTGTGTCAGAAAAAAGCTTTCTTTGCAAAACTCATATTCCTTCCCGTTTTCGGTTTTCTGACAGTGCCCTTGATCAGAAAGATGAGAAATGTTGCAAACATGACTTTAACTCTCATTTAATGTTCCTGGGATGGCTTGTGTGTCAGAATAAAGCTTTCATTGTAAAACTCATATTCCTGTCATTTTTATGTTTTCTGACAGTGCCTTGATCAGCTAAAAGATGAAAATGTTGCAAACATGACTTTAACTCTCATTTAATGTTCCTAGGATGGCTTGTGTGTCAAAAAAGCTTTCTTTGCAAAACTCATATTCCTGTCATTTTTATGTTTTCTGACAGTGCCCTGATCAGATAAGATGAGAAATGTTGCAACATGACTTTAACTCTCATTTAATGTTCCTAGGATGGCTTGTGTGTCAGAATAAAGCTTTCATTGCAAAACTCATATTCCTGTCATTTTTGTTTTCTGACAGTGCCTTGATCAGATAAGATGAGAAATGTTGCAAACATGACTTTAACTCTCATTTAATGTTCCTGGGATGGCTTGTGTGTCAGAATAAAAGCTTTCTTTGCAAACTCATATTCCTGTCAGTTTTTGGTTTCTGACAGTGCCCTTGATCAGATAAGATGAGAAATGTTGCAAACATGACTTTAACTCTCATTTAATGTTCCTAGGATGGCTTTGTGTCAGAAAAAGCTTTCTTTGCAAAACTCATATTCCTGTCAGTTTTCGGTTTTCTGACAGTGCCTTGATCAAAAAGATGAGAAATGTTGCAAACATGACTTTAACTCTCATTTAATGTTCCTAGGATGGCTTGTGTGTCAGAATAAAGCTTTCATTGCAAAACTCATATTCCTGTCATTTTTATGTTTTCTGACAGTGCCTTGATCAGATAAGATGAGAAATGTTGCAAAATGACTTTAACTCTCATTTAATGTTCCTGGATGGCTTGTGTGTCAGAAAAAAGCTTTCTTTGCAAAACTCATATTCCTGTCAGTTTTCGGTTTTCAGACAGTGCCTTGATCAGAAAAGATGAGAAATGTTGCAAACATGACTTTAACTCTCATTTAATGTTCCTGGGATGGCTTGTGTGTCAGAATAAAGCTTTCATTTTAAAACTCATATTCCTGTCATTTTTATGTTTTCTGACAGTGCCCTTGATCAGAAGATGAGAAATGTTGCAAACATGACTTTAACTCTCATTTAATGTTCCTGGATGGCTTGTGTGTCAGAAAAAAGCTTTCATTTTAAAACTCATATTCCTGTCATTTTTATGTTTTCTGACAGTGCCCTTGATCAGAAAAGATGAGAAATGTTGCAAACATGACTTTAACTCTCATTTAATGTTCCTGGATGGCTTGTGTGTCAGAAAAAGCTTTCTTTGCAAAACTCATATTCTTGTCATTCGGTTTTTTTAGACAGTGCCCTTGATCAGAAAAGATGAGAAATGTTGCAAACATGACTTTAACTCTCATTTAATGTTCCTGGGATGGCTTGTGTGTCAGAATAAAGCTTTCATTGTAAACTCATATTCCTGTCATTTTTATGTTTTCTGACAGTGCCTTGATCAGCTAAGATGAGAAATGTTGCAAACATGACTTTAACTCTCATTTAATGTTCCTGGGATGGCTTGTGTGTCAGAAAAAAGCTTTCTTTGCAAAACTCATATTCCTGTCATTTTTATGTTTTCTGACAGTGCCCTTGATCAGATAAGATGAGAAATGTTGCAAACATGACTTTAACTCTCATTTAATGTTCCTGGGATGGCTTGTGTGTCAGAAAAAAGCTTTCTTTGCAAAACTCATATTCCTGTCAGTTTTCGGTTTTCAGACAGTGCCCTGATCAGATAAGATGAGAAATGTTGCAAACATGACTTTAACTCTCATTTAATGTTCCTGGATGGCTTGTGTGTCAGAAAAAAGCTTTCTTTGCAAAACTCATATTCCTGTCATTTTTTCGGTTTTCAGACAGTGCCCTGATCAGATAAGATGAGAAATTTGCAAAAATGACTTTAACTCTCATTTATGTTCCTGGATGGCTTGTGTGTCAGAATAAAGCTTTCTTTAAAACTCATATTCCTGTCATTTTTATGTTTTCTGACAGTGCCTTGATCAGCTAAGATGAGAAATGTTGCAAACATGACTTTAACTCTCATTTAATGTTCCTAGGATGGCTTGTGTGTCAGAAAAAAGCTTTCTTTGCAAAACTCATATTCCTTCATTTTTTCGGTTTTCTGACAGTGCCTTGATCAAAAAGATGAGAAATGTTGCAAACATGACTTTAACTCTCATTTAATGTTCCTGGGATGGCTTGTGTGTCAGAATAAAGCTTTCATTGTAAAACTCATATTCCTGTCATTTTTATGTTTTCTGACAGTGCCTTGATCAGCTAAGATGAGAAATGTTGCAAACATGACTTTAACTCTCATTTAATGTTCCTGGGATGGCTTGTGTGTCAGAATAAAGCTTTCATTTGCAAAACTCATATTCCTGTCATTTTTATGTTTTCTGACAGTGCCCTTGATCAGATAAGATGAGAAATGTTGCAAACATGACTTTAACTCTCATTTAATGTTTCCTGGGATGGCTTGTGTGTCAGAAAAAAGCTTTCTTTGCAAAACTCATATTCCTGTCAGTTTTCGGTTTTCTAGACAGTGCCTTGATCAGAAAGATGAGAAATGTTGCAAACATGACTTTAACTCTCATTTAATGTTCCTGGGATGGCTTGTGTGTCAGAAAAAGCTTTCATTGTAAAACTCATATTCCTGTCATTTTTATGTTTTCTGACAGTGCCTTGATAGCTAAGATGAGAAATGTTGCAAACATGACTTTAACTCTCATTTAATGTTCCTAGAATGGCTTGTGTCAGAAAAAGCTTTCTTTGCAAAACTCATATTCCTGTCAGTTTTCGGTTTTCTGACAGTGCCTTGATCAGAAAAGATGAGAAATGTTGCAAACATGACTTTAACTCTCATTTAATGTTCCTGGGATGGCTTGTGTGTCAGAATAAAGCTTTCATGTAAAACTCATATTCCTGTCATTTTTATGTTTTCTGACAGTGCCTTGATCAGCTAAGATGAGAAATGTTGCAAACATGACTTTAACTCTCATTTAATGTTCCTAGGATGGCTTGTGTGTCAGAAAAAAGCTTTCTTTGCAAACTCATATTCCTTTTCAGTTTTCGGTTTTCAGACAGTTCCTTCGATCAGAAAAGATGAGAAATGTTGCAAACATGACTTTAACTCTCATTTAATGTTCCTGGGATGGCTTGTGTGTCAGAAAAAAGCTTTCATTGAAAACTCATATTCCTGTCATTTTTATGTTTTCTGACAGTGCCCTTGATCAGAAAGATGAGAAATGTTGCAAAATGACTTTAACTCTCATTTAATGTTCCTGGGATGGCTTGTGTGTCAGAAAAAGCTTTCTTTGCAAACTCATATTCCTGTCAGTTTATGTTTTCTGACAGTGCCCTTGATCAGAAAAGATGAGAAATGTTGCAAACATGACTTTAACTCTCATTTAATGTTCCTGGGATGGCTTGTGTGTCAGAAAAAAGCTTTCATTGCAAACTCATATTCCTGTCAGTTTTATGTTTTCTGACAGTGCCTTGATCAGAAAAGATGAGAAATGTTGCAAACATGACTTTAACTCTCATTTAATGTTCCTGGGATGGCTTGTGTGTCAGAAAAAAGCTTTCTTTGCAAAACTCATATTCCTGTCAGTTTTCGGTTTTCTGACAGTGCCTTGATCAGAAAAGATGAGAAATGTTGCAAACATGACTTTAACTCTCATTTAATGTTCCTGGGATGGCTTGTGTGTCAGAATAAAGCTTTCATTGTAAAACTCATATTCCTGTCATTTTATGTTTTCTGACAGTGCCTTGATCAGCTAAGATGAGAAATGTTGCAAACATGACTTTAACTCTCATTTAATGTTCCTAGAATGGCTTGTGTGTCAGAAAAAGCTTTCTTTGCAAACTCATATTCTTTTGTCAGTTTTCGGTTTTCAGACAGTTCCTTGATCAGAAAAGATGAGAAATGTTGCAAACATGACTTTAACTCTCATTTAATGTTCCTGGGATGGCTTGTGTGTCAGAAAAAAGCTTTATTGCAAAACTCATATTCCTGTCATTTTATGTTTTCTGACAGTGCCCTTGATCAGATAAGATGAGAAATGTTAAAACATGACTTTAACATCTGTTTAATGTTCCTGGGTTGCTTGTGTGTCAGAAAAAAGCTTTCTTTGCAAAACTCATATTCCTGTCCGTTTTCGGTTTTCAGACAGTGCCCTGATCAGAAAAGATGAGAAATGTTGCAAACATGACTTTAACTCTCATTTAATGTTCCTAGGGATGGCTTGTGTGTCAGAAAAAAGCTTTCTTTGCAAAACTCATATTCCTGTCAGTTTTCGGTTTTCAGACAGTGCCCTGATCAGATAAGATGAGAAATGTTACAAAATGACTTTAACTCTCATTTAATGTTCCTGGGATGGCTTGTGTGTCAGAATAAAGCTTTCATTGTAAAACTCATATTCCTGTCATTTTTATGTTTTCTGACAGTGCCTTGATAAGCTAAGATGAGAAATGTTGCAAACATGACTTTAACTCTCATTTAATGTTCCTAGAATGGCTTGTGTGTCAGAAAAAGCTTTCTTTGCAAAACTCATATTCCTTCAGTTTTCGGTTTTCTGACAGTGCCCTGATCAGAAAGATGAGAAATGTTGCAAACATGACTTTAACTCTCATTTAATGTTCCTGGGATGGCTTGTGTGTCAGAATAAAGCTTTCATTGCAAAACTCATATTCCTGTCATTTTTATGTTTTCTGACAGTGCCTTGATCAGAAAAGATGAGAAATGTTGCAAACATGACTTTAACTCTCATTTAATGTTCCTGGGATGGCTTGTGTGTCAGAATAAAGCTTTATTTGCAAATCATATTCCTGTCATTTTTATGTTTTCTGACAGTGCCCTTGATCAGATAAGATGAGAAATGTTGCAAAATGACTTTAACTCTCATTTAATGTTCCTGGGATGGCTTGTGTGTCAGAATGAAGCTTTCTTTGCAAAACTCATATTCTTTTGTCAGTTTTCGGTTTTCAGACAGTTCCTTGATCAGAAAAGATGAGAAATGTTGCAAACATGACTTTAACTCTCATTTAATGTTCCTGGGATGGCTTGTGTGTCAGAATAAAGCTTTCATTTTAAAACTCATATTCCTGTCATTTTTATGTTTTCTGACAGTGCCCTTGATCAGAAAAGATGAGAAATGTTACTAAAAATGACTTTAACACTTTTTATGTTCCTGGGATGGCTTGTGTGTCAGAAAAAGCTTTCTTTGCAAAACTCATATTCCTGTCATTTTTATGTTTTCAGACAGTGCCTTGATCAGCTAAGATGAGAAATGTTGCAAACATGACTTTAACTCTCATTTAATGTTCCTGGGATGGCTTGTGTCAGAAAAAGCTTTCTTTGCAAAACTCATATTCCTGTCAGTTTTCGGTTTTCAGACAGTTCCTTGATCAGAAAGATGAGAAATGTTGCAAACATGACTTTAACTCTCATTTAATGTTCCTGGGATGGCTTGTGTGTCAGAATAAAGCTTTCTTGTAAAACTCATATTCCTGTCATTTTTTGTTTTCTGACAGTGCCCTGATCAGATAAGATGAGAAATGTTGCAAACATGACTTTAACTCTCATTTAATGTTCCTAGATGGCTTGTGTGTCAGAAAAAAGCTTTCATTTTAAAACTCATATTCCTGTCATTTTTATGTTTTCTGACAGTGCCTTGATAAGAAAGATGAGAAATGTTGCAAACATGACTTTAACTCTCATTTAATGTTCCTGGGATGGCTTGTGTGTCAGAAAAAGCTTTCTTTGCAAAACTCATATTCCTGTCATTTTTCGGTTTTCTGACAGTGCCCTTGATCAGATAAGATGAGAAATGTTGCAAACATGACTTTAACTCTCATTTAATGTTCCTAGGATGGCTTGTGTGTCAGAAAAAGCTTTCTTTGCAAAACTCATATTCTTGTCAGTTTTCGGTTTTCAGACAGTGCCTGATCAGAAAAGATGAGAAATGTTGCAAACATGACTTTAACTCTCATTTAATGTTCCTAGGATGGCTTGTGTGTCAGAAAAAGCTTTCTTTGCAAAACTCATATTCCTGTCATTTTTTGTGTTTTCAGACAGTGCCTTGATCAGAAAAGATGAGAAATGTTGCAAACATGACTTTAACTCTCATTTAATGTTCCTGGATGGCTTGTGTGTCAGAAAAAAGCTTTCTTTGTAAAACTCATATTCCTGTCATTTTCGGTTTTCTGACAGTGCCCTGATCAGATAAGATGAGAAATGTTGCAAACATGACTTTAACTCTCATTTAATGTTCCTAGGATGGCTTGTGTGTCAGAAAAAAGCTTTCATTGTAAAACTCATATTCCTGTCATTTTTATTTTTTCTGACAGTGCCTTGATCAGCTAAGATGAGAAATGTTGCAAACATGACTTTAACTCTGTTTTATGTTCCTGGGATGGCTTGTGTGTCAGAATAAAGCTTTCTTTGCAAAACTCATATTCCTGTCAGTTTTCGTTTCTGACAGTGCCTTGATCAGATAAGATGAGAAATGTTGCAAACATGACTTTAACTCTCATTTAATGTTCCTAGGATGGCTTGTGTGTCAGAAAAAAGCTTTCTTTGCAAAACTCATATTCTTTGTCAGTTTTCGGTTTTCAGACAGTTCCTGATCAGAAAAGATGAGAAATGTTACAAACATGACTTTAACTCTCATTTATGTTCCTAGGATGGCTTGTGTGTCAGAATAAAGCTTTATTTGCAAAACTCATATTCCTGTCATTTTTATGTTTTCTGACAGTGCCCTTGATCAGATAAGATGAGAAATGTTACAAAAATGACTTTAACTCTGTTTCATTTTCCTTTCCTGTTGCTTGTGTGTCAGAATAAAGCTTTCATTGTAAAACTCATATTCCTGTCATTTTTATGTTTTCTGACAGTGCCTTGATCAGCTAAGATGAGAAATGTTGCAAACATGACTTTAACTCTCATTTAATGTTCCTGGGATGGCTTGTGTGTCAGAATAAAGCTTTCTTTGCAAAACTCATATTCCTGTCAGTTTTTCGGTTTTCAGACAGTGCCCTGATCAGATAAGATGAGAAATGTTGCAAACATGACTTTAACTCTCATTTAATGTTCCTGGATGGCTTGTGTGTCAGAATAAAGCTTTCATTGTAAAACTCATATTCCTGTCATTTTTATGTTTTCTGACAGTGCCTTGATCAGCTAAGATGAGAAATGTTGCAAACATGACTTTAACTCTCATTTAATGTTCCTAGATGGCTTGTGTGTCAGAAAAAGCTTTCTTTGCAAAACTCATATTCCTTCAGTTTCGGTTTTCTGACAGTGCCTTGATCAGAAAGATGAGAAATGTTGCAAACATGACTTTAACTCTCATTTAATGTTCCTGGGATGGCTTGTGTGTCAGAATAAAGCTTTCATTGTAAAACTCATATTCCTGTCATTTTTATGTTTTCTGACAGTGCCTTGATCAGCTAAGATGAGAAATGTTGCAAACATGACTTTAACTCTCATTTAATGTTCCTAGGATGGCTTGTGTGTCAGAAAAAGCTTTCTTTTAAAACTCATATTCCTGTCATTTTTATGTTTTCTGACAGTGCCTTGATCAGATAAGATGAGAAATGTTGCAAACATGACTTTAACTCTCATTTAATGTTCCTGGGATGGCTTGTGTGTCAGAAAAAGCTTTCTTTGCAAAACTCATATTCCTGTTAGTTTTCGGTTTTCAGACAGTGCCCTGATCAGATAAGATGAGAAATGTTGCAAACATGACTTTAACTCTCATTTATGTTTCCTGGATGGCTTGTGTGTCAGAAAAAGCTTTCATTGTAAAACTCATATTCCTGTCATTTTTATGTTTTCTGACAGTGCCTTGATCAGCTAAGATGAGAAATGTTGCAAACATGACTTTAACTCTCATTAATGTTCCTGGGATGGCTTGTGTGTCAGAAAAAAGCTTTCTTTGCAAAACTCATATCCTTCCCGTTTTCGGTTTTCTGACAGTGCCCTTGATCAGAAAAGATGAGAAATGTTGCAAACATGACTTTAACTCTCATTTAATGTTCCTGGGATGGCTTGTGTGTCAGAATAAAGCTTTCATTGTAAAACTCATATTCCTGTCATTTTTATGTTTTCTGACAGTGCCTTGATCAAGCTAAGATGAGAAATGTTGCAAACATGACTTTAACTCTCATTTAATGTTCCTGGGATGGCTTGTGTGTCAGAATAAAGCTTTCATTTAAAACTCATATTCCTGTCATTTTATGTTTTCTGACAGTGCCTTGATCAGCTAAGATGAGAAATGTTGCAAACATGACTTTAACTCTCATTTAATGTTCCTAGAATGGCTTGTGTGTCAGAAAAAAGCTTTCTTTGCAAAACTCATATTCTTTTGTCAGTTTTCGGTTTTCAGACAGTTCCTTGATCAGAAAAGATGAGAAATGTTGCAAACATGACTTTAACTCTCATTTAATGTTCCTGGATGGCTTGTGTGTCAGAAAAAGCTTTCATTTTAAAACTCATATTCCTGTCATTTTTATGTTTTCTGACAGTGCCCTTGATCAAAAAGATGAGAAATGTTGCAAAAATGACTTTAACTCTCATTTAATGTTCCTGGGATGGCTTGTGTGTCAGAAAAAAGCTTTCTTTGCAAAACTCATATTCTTGTCAGTTTTCGGTTTTAGACAGTGCCTTGATCAGAAAGATGAGAAATGTTGCAAACATGACTTTAACTCTCATTTAATGTTCCTGGATGGCTTGTGTGTCAGAATAAAGCTTTCATTGTAAAACTCATATTCCTGTCATTTTTATGTTTTCTGACAGTGCCTTGATCAGCTAAGATGAGAAATGTTGCAAACATGACTTTAACTCTCATTTAATGTTCCTAGGATGGCTTGTGTGTCAGAATAAAGCTTTCATTTTAAAACTCATATTCCTGTCATTTTTATGTTTCTGACAGTGCCTTGATCAGATAAGATGAGAAATGTTGCAAAATGACTTTAACTCTCATTTAATGTTCCTGGGATGGCTTGTGTGTCAGAAAAAAGCTTTCTTTGCAAAACTCATATTCCTGTCAGTTTTCGGTTTTCTGACAGTTCCTTGATCAGATAAGATGAGAAATGTTGCAAACATGACTTTAACTCTCATTTAATGTTCCTGGGATGGCTTGTGTGTCAGAAAAAAGCTTTCATTTTAAAACTCATATTCCTGTCATTTTCGGTTTTCTGACAGTGCCCTTGATCAGAAAGATGAGAAATGTTGCAAAAATGACTTTAACTCTCATTTATGTTCCTGGATGGCTTGTGTGTCAGAAAAAGCTTTCTTTGCAAAACTCATATTCTTGTCATTTTCGTTTTCAGACAGTGCCTTGATCAAAAAGATGAGAAATGTTGCAAACATGACTTTAACTCTCATTTAATGTTCCTGGGATGGCTTGTGTGTCAGAATAAAGCTTTCATTGTAAAACTCATATTCCTGTCATTTTTATGTTTTCTGACAGTGCCTTCAAGCTAGAGATGAGAAATGTTGCAAACATGACTTTAACTCTCATTTATGTTCCTAGAATGGCTTGTGTGTCAGAAAAAAGCTTTCTTTGCAAAACTCATATTCTTGTCAGTTTTCGGTTTTCAGACAGTTCCTTGATCAGAAAAGATGAGAAATGTTGCAAACATGACTTTAACTCTCATTTAATGTTCCTGGGATGGCTTGTGTGTCAGAAAAAGCTTTCATTTTAAAACTCATATTCCTGTCATTTTTATGTTTTCTGACAGTGCCCTTGATCAGATAAGATGAGAAATGTTGCAAACATGACTTTAACTCTCATTTAATGTTCCTGGGATGCTTGTGTGTCAGAAAAAGCTTTCTTTGCAAAACTCATATTCCTGTCAGTTTTCGGTTTTCTGACAGTGCCCTGATCAGAAAGATGAGAAATGTTGCAAACATGACTTTAACTCTCATTTATGTTCCTGGGATGGCTTGTGTGTCAGAAAAAGCTTTCTTTTAAAAACTCATATTCCTGTCATTTTTATTTTTCAGACAGTGCCCTGATCAGATAAGATGAGAAATGTTGCAAAAATGACTTTAACTCTCATTTAATGTTCCTGGGATGGCTTGTGTGTCAGAATAAAGCTTTCATTGTAAAACTCAAACTCATATTCCTGTCATTTTATGTTTTCTGACAGTGCCTTGATCAGCTAAGATGAGAAATGTTGCAAACATGACTTTAACTCTCATTTATGTTCCTGGGATGGCTTGTGTGTCAGAATAAAGCTTTCTTGGCAAAACTCATATTCCTGTCATTTTTATGTTTTCTGACAGTGCCCTTGATCAGATAAGATGAGAAATGTTGCAAACATGACTTTAACTCTCATTTAATGTTCCTGGGATGGCTTGTGTGTCAAAAAAAGCTTTCTTTGCAAAACTCATATTCTTGTCAGTTTTCGTTTTCAGACAGTTCCTTGATCAAAAGATGAGAAATGTTGCAAACATGACTTAACTCTCATTTAATGTTCCTAGGATGGCTTGTGTGTCAGAATAAAGCTTTCATTTAAAACTCATATTCCTGTCATTTTTATGTTTTCTGACAGTGCCCTTGATCAGAAAAGATGAGAAATGTTACAAAATGACTTTAACACTCATTTTATGTTCCTGGGATGGCTTGTGTGTCAGAAAAAAGCTTTCTTTGCAAACTCATATTCCTGTCATTTTTATGTTTTCAGACAGTGCCTTGATCAGCTAAAAGATGAGAAATGTTGCAAACATGACTTTAACTCTCATTTAATGTTCTGGGATGGCTTGTGTGTCAGAAAAAGCTTTCTTTGCAAAACTCATATTCTTTTGTCAGTTTTCGGTTTTCAGACAGTGCCTTGATCAAAAAGATGAGAAATGTTGCAAACATGACTTTAACTCTCATTTAATGTTCCTAGGATGGCTTGTGTGTCAGAAAAAGCTTTCTTTCAAAACTCATATTCCTGTCAGTTTTCGGTTTTCAGACAGTGCCCTGATCAGATAAGATGAGAAATGTTGCAAACATGACTTTAACTCTCATTTAATGTTCCTAGGATGGCTTGTGTGTCAGAAAAAAGCTTTCATTGTAAAACTCATATTCCTGTCATTTTTATGTTTTCTGACAGTGCCTTGATCAGCTAAGATGAGAAATGTTGCAAACATGACTTTAACTCTGTTTTAATTTCCTGGGATGGCTTGTGTGTCAGAATAAAGCTTTCTTTGCAAAACTCATATTCCTGTCATTTTCGGTTTTCTGAAAGTGCCCTTGATCAGATAAGATGAGAAATGTTGCAAACATGACTTTAACTCTCATTTAATGTTCCTAGGATGGCTTGTGTGTCAGAAAAAAGCTTTCTTTGCAAAACTCATATTCTTTTGTCAGTTTTCGGTTTTCAGACAGTGTCCCTGATCAGAAAAGATGAGAAATGTTACAAACATGACTTTAACTCTCATTTAATGTTCCTGGATGGCTTGTGTTTCAGAATAAAGCTTTCATTAAGCAAAAGTCATATTCCTGTCATTTTTATGTTTTCTGAAAGTGCCCTTGATCAGATAAGATGAGAAATGTTACAAAATGACTTTAAACTCTGTTTAATGTTCCTGGGATGCTTGTGTGTCAGAATAAAGCTTTCATTGTAAAACTCATATTCCTGTCATTTTTATGTTTTCTGACAGTGCCTTGATAAGCTAAGATGAGAAATGTTGCAAACATGACTTTAACTCTCATTTAATGTTCCTGGGATGGCTTGTGTGTCAGAATAAAGCTTTCTTTGCAAAACTCATATTCCTGTCAGTTTTCGGTTTTCTGAACAGTGCCCTGATCAGATAAGATGAGAAATGTTGCAAACATGACTTTAACTCTCATTTATGTTCCTGGGATGGCTTGTGTGTCAGAATAAAGCTTTCATTGTAAAACTCATATTCCTGTCATTTTTATGTTTTCTGACAGTGCCTTGATAAGCTAAGATGAGAAATGTTGCAAACATGACTTTAACTCTCATTTAATGTTCCTAGAATGGCTTGTGTGTCAGAAAAAAGCTTTCTTTGCAAAACTCATATTCTTTCCCGTTTTCGGTTTTCTTTTGACAGTTCCCTGATCAGAAAAGATGAGAAATGTTGCAAACATGACTTTAACTCTCATTTAATGTTCCTGGGATGGCTTGTGTGTCAGAAAAAAGCTTTCATTGTAAAACTCATATTCCTGTCATTTTTATGTTTTCTGACAGTGCCTTGATCAAGCTAAGATGAGAAATGTTGCAAACATGACTTTAACTCTCATTTAATGTTCCTGGGATGGCTTGTGTGTCAGAATAAAGCTTTCTTTTAAAACTCATATTCCTGTCATTTTTATGTTTTTGACAGTGCCTTGATCAGCTAAGATGAGAAATGTTGCAAACATGACTTTAACTCTCATTTAATGTTCCTAGATGGCTTGTGTGTCAGAAAAAGCTTTCTTTCTTGCAAAACTCATATTCTTTTGTCAGTTTTCGGTTTTCAGACAGTTCCTTGATCAGAAAAGATGAGAAATGTTGCAAACATGACTTTAACTCTCATTTAATGTTCCTGGGATGGCTTGTGTGTCAGAAAAAAGCTTTCATTTAAAACTCATATTCCTGTCATTTTCATGTTTTCTGACAGTGCCCTTGATCAGAAAAGATGAGAAATGTTACAAACATGACTTTAACTCTCATTTATGTTCCTGGGATGGCTTGTGTGTCAGAAAAAGCTTTCTTTGCAAAACTCATATTTCTGTCAGTTTTCGGTTTTAGACAGTCCTTGATCAGAAAGATGAGAAATGTTGCAAACATGACTTTAACTCTCATTTAATGTTCCTGGGATGGCTTGTGTGTCAGAATAAAGCTTTCATTGTAAAACTCATATTCCTGTCATTTTTATGTTTCTGACAGTGCCTTGACAAGCTAAGATGAGAAATGTTGCAAACATGACTTTAACTCTCATTTAATGTTCCTAGGATGGCTTGTGTGTCAGAATAAAGCTTTCATTTTAAAACTCATATTCCTGTCATTTTTATTTTTCTGACAGTGCCTTGATCAGATAAGATGAGAAATGTTGCAAACATGACTTTAACTCTCATTTAATGTTCCTAGGATGGCTTGTGTGTCAGAAAAAGCTTTCATTGCAAAACTCATATTCCTGTCATTTTTCGGTTTTCTGACAGTGCCCTTGATCAGAAAAGATGAGAAATGTTGCAAACATGACTTTAACTCTCATTTAATGTTCCTGGGATGGCTTGTGTGTCAGAAAAAAGCTTTCTTTGCAAAACTCATATTCCTGTCATTTTATGTTTTGACAGTGCCTTGATCAGCTAAGATGAGAAATGTTGCAAACATGACTTTAACTCTCATTTAATGTTCCTGGGATGGCTTGTGTGTCAGAATAAAGCTTTCTTTGCAAAACTCATATTCCTGTCATTTTTCGGTTTTCTGACAGTGCCCTTGATCAGATAAGATGAGAAATGTTGCAAACATGACTTTAACTCTCATTTAATGTTCCTGGGATGGCTTGTGTGTCAGAATAAAGCTTTCATTGTAAAACTCATATTCCTGTCATTTTTATGTTTTCTGACAGTGCCTTGATCAGCTAAGATGAGAAATGTTGCAAACATGACTTTAACTCTCATTTAATGTTCCTAGAATGGCTTGTGTGTCAGAAAAAAGCTTTCTTTGCAAAACTCATATTCCTGTCGTTTTCGGTTTTCAGACAGTCCTTGATCAGAAAGATGAGAAATGTTGCAAACATGACTTTAACTCTCATTTAATGTTCCTGGATGGCTTGTGTGTCAGAATAAAGCTTTCATTGTAAAACTCATATTCCTGTCATTTTTATGTTTTCTGACAGTGCCTTGATCAGCTAAGATGAGAAATGTTGCAAACATGACTTTAACTCTCATTTAATGTTCCTAGGATGGCTTGTGTGTCAGAAAAAGCTTTCTTTGCAAACTCATATTCTTGTCAGTTTTCGGTTTTCAGACAGTGCCTTGATCAGAAAGATGAGAAATGTTGCAAACATGACTTTAACTCTCATTTAATGTTCCTGGATGGCTTGTGTGTCAGAAAAAGCTTTATTTGCAAAACTCATATTCCTGTCATTTTATGTTTTCTGACAGTGCCCTTGATCAGATAAGATGAGAAATGTTACAAACATGACTTTAACTCTCATTTATGTTCCTGGATGGCTTGTGTGTCAGAAAAAAGCTTTCTTTGCAAACTCATATTCCTGTCAGTTTTCGGTTTTCAGACAGTGCCTTGATCAGATAAGATGAGAAATGTTACAAACATGACTTTAACTCTCATTTAATGTTCCTGGGATGGCTTTGTGTCAGAAAAAAGCTTTCTTTGCAAAACTCATATTCCTGTCAGTTTTCGGTTTTCTGACAGTGCCCTGATCAGATAAGATGAGAAATGTTGCAAAAATGACTTTAACTCTCATTTATGTTCCTGGGATGGCTTGTGTGTCAGAATAAAGCTTTCATTTAAAACTCATATTCCTGTCATTTTTATGTTTTCTGACAGTGCCTTGATCAGCTAAGATGAGAAATGTTGCAAACATGACTTTAACTCTCATTTAATGTTCCTAGAATGGCTTGTGTGTCAGAAAAGCTTTCTTTGCAAAACTCATATTCCTTCAGTTTTCGGTTTCTGACAGTGCCCTTGATCAGAAAGATGAGAAATGTTGCAAAAATGACTTTAACTCTCATTTAATGTTCCTGGGATGGCTTGTGTGTCAGAATAAAGCTTTCATTTAAAACTCATATTCCTGTCATTTTTATGTTTTCTGACAGTGCCTTGATCAATAAGATGAGAAATGTTGCAAACATGACTTTAACTCTCATTTAATGTTCCTGGGATGGCTTGTGTGTCAGAATAAAGCTTTCATTTTAAAACTCATATTCCTGTCATTTTATGTTTTCTGACAGTGCCCTGATCAGAAAGATGAGAAATGTTGCAAACATGACTTTAACTCTCATTTAATGTTCCTGGGATGGCTTGTGTGTCAGAAAAAAGCTTTCATTTGCAAAACTCATATTCCTGTCATTTTATGTTTTCTGACAGTGCCTTGATCAG
>JAOTQM010000727.1:0-67500 GCA_026939265.1 Oreonectes daqikongensis
CGATGCCCTGAACCTTTAGCTTCATGTGATCTTCTCTTGTGGTCTTTCCATCTTTTCTTTTCTTCCAGCAGTATCCGTCTTTTCTGTATTTGACTTTCTTGCGATTGTACAGGATAATGGAACCGTTCTGTGGTCTGACCGCAAATGAAAAATACCACATTCAGCACAAAAACTCACTAGATTACAACCTTCCATATGAAGGATTTTACTACAGACTGATGTCACTAAAAATCCTCGAAAGTCACCTGGTCTTCAGAGTGCAGGAGAGCCACTCCTCATGTCTGTCAAACGACACCAGGAAAGACGCGATCTCCTGTAACAAACACGATGATAAACGTACACTTCTGATCCTGAATGCTGATTGGTCAACACAGTGTTATAATATCTCATCTAGTAGATTTATACCTCAAAGTCTTTGAATTTGTTTCTTATGCCTCATCTTTCTAGTGAGTACAGATGTTAAACATTATATCAGACCTCATTGGTGTTCCAGCGCAGTCTTTCTTTGGGTAAAGATGATGTAGGCGGCAAACACTCCAACAGTTTATTGGGTAAAAACACCTTCATCTGAGCACCGGACTCTGTGTGACACAACACATGACATTACACACGTGTAACGTGTTTCTTTCCTCCTCTAGCCAAACACACGTGTGTGTGTGTGTGTGTGTGTGACACTGACCGGTCTCTTTAGCACCATCCTTGTTGTTCATGGTGAAGGTCATGCGGGGGGGACACGGTCACGCGGTCCAGTGAGGAAAACAAGGCCACACTGACAAAAAACAAACACACAAAGACATTTCCATCATTCCGTGTGTGCAATAAACATGAATATGAATGTCTGAATGACAGAAAAAGACACTGAATTATATGTGTGAGCGGGCAAAACTCATGTTCTGTGTTCTTCTTGTTCTAACACGTGTTCTGTGACGTGTGTCTGCAGTGAGCCGTCAAAATCTTTAATGTACTGGCAAATAATAAAGACATAAAATATAACTTAAAGAACATTTTTACCTGCACACTCAACTATACTGCAGTGAAAGTAAAATCACACACACACCCTAACGCACGCACACACACCCTAACGCACGCACACACACCCTAACGCACGCACGCGCACACACACACACACACACACACACACACACGCACGCACGCACGCACACACACACACACGCACGCACGCGCACACACACGCATACACACGCACTCGCGCGCACACACACTTGCACGCACGCACACACACACACACACGCACGCACGCGCACACACACGCATACACACGCACTCGCGCGCGCACGCACTTGCACGCACGCACACACACCCCAGTCTCTCTCTCTCTCTCTCTCTCTCTCTCTCTCTCTCTCTCTCTCTCTCTCTCTCTCTCTGTCTGTCTGGATCTGTCATCTTTGTTGCTTGGTAACAGCAGCAGTAGGCGATCAAATGTGTTGTGTTCTCGAAGTTCTTATAAAACACACACACACACACACACACACACCACACACACACACACACACACACCTGTGTGTTCATTATTAATGCAAAGAAAATACACAACTGAAATAAACACTGCAGTGTAAGTATTAGACATTAACCCTCATTATCTCAAACACACACACTGTTGTGAAATACTGTGGTAAACTGGGGTATTCTGACATTCACCACAGTATTTAAATAATACTGCATTGCATTTCAAAGCAAATCGATCATTGTGGTGTTCAGAAATCATGGTTTTATCAATTACCATAGTAACATGGCAGAGAACAGGTCTGCAGACAATACCACGATATCGTCATCGCAGAATATCGCTGTACTACCATGGTAACATCGTGACACTGTTTGTAAATAACCAGACCATAAACACCAGATGCCCACAATAAACAAACACACACCACAGATCGGGCTGGAGTGTAATGGTTGTAACGTTATACATGGATCATAAATCTGACAGGCCCTAAACACATACGACACAAATACACACTAACGCACGGAATACACACGTGCACGCGCACCACAACCGGACCGAATCGCGCGGACTGGTTCTGATAACCGGCTACTCGCGAGCTGTCACTAACGGATAACGGGAGCACGAGCAACGGCGACGAATTCCGTCACTTACCTTCCGCCTTCATGAGCGCCGCCATCTTCTGGACCGCTGACGTCACCGGGGCCAGGCGCACGCCCGCCTCGACTCGGGAGCGCGTACAGTTTGACAGAAACCGCATGTGAACGAACGATCAGATCTGTTTTCTCTGTCAATAAAGACTTTTTTTATTTCATATCAAACAGCACACGTTATAATCTTTGTGCATATTGTTGTGTTGTTTTTATTAGTTTAATGTTGACAATTATCGTTTTGTGTTAATAAGCAGAAATAAAACTATGAAATACGTCGTAAGAAAATGAACCATATAACCATGTAGTATCGGTTTTATTTGTAGTAGCCATGTTGTAACCACAGTTAAACCATAATATAGGAGTTTACAACACTTTTACTATAATAAATCGTTATATGGTAAAGAGTTTACTCTGAAATGAAAACAGATGTCAGATAGAGAAAATACCTTTTATTTGTATAAAATCATTGTTACACATCATCAATGTCCTGTAACAGTGAGGAAGAAACCGTATGGCTTTTAATGTCTGAAATTACACATGGCCATTGCTGTGAATTTATATAAAATCTCATGAATGTTTCATTCTAAATAAAACACATCAGTAGAATAAAAACAGGACATTTTGATCAAATATGAGGTTGACAGCAGTGCGAAATATGAACAGATGTTTCATTCAGCAACACACACACACACACACACACACACACACACACACACACACACACACACACACACACACACACACACACACACTCCTGAGGGGTTAACAACATGAATCATGACACAAATGCACTCTCAAACACAAATAATCTCACAAACAGAAATCATGAGCGCAGAAGAAAACATCTCTGTCTCAAACTCAGAAAGCGGCTGTGATGTTCAGAGGAGCTTCACACGTCTCCAGGTGATGTCAGCGCTTACATGCCCTGTCTGATACTCTGGATAATCTGAAAGATCGCTGAAACACAAAACAACATTTATATAACATTACACATGAACCAGCTTCAGTCATACAAACTGTTGTACAAACAGATGAACAGGAGTGAAACTGAGTTTTGTGTGTGTGTGTGTGTGTGTGTGTGTGTGTGTGTGTGTGTGTGTGCATACATGTATGAAACAGATGCTGTGTTTTGTTTCTCTTACCAGAACCACACACCACAAACACAAAGAGAGCGAGCAGCCACGGACCCACCGGAGACTTGTCTTCATTCACCACCCGCTGAACAACACACACACAATTATTATTATTTAACTGTAATCATGACTGTTCTGTAATAAAACACACTGATAAACTGATATGTTTTTTTATTTTGTTTCATTTTCGACTTTATTTTCTGTTGCTACATGTCTGGGGCGCTGAACACACAGCCAGAGGCTTCAACACATCTGATATTTTCTATATTATCTACTGCCTTGTCTTTTTCTCTCCGTTTTGGCCTTTCGTCCACACTGAGACAGCGTTTTTGTCAACAAATATGGATCTTTTTGAAAACGCACTCGAAAGTGGTTCAATTTAAAAACTGTGTTTTCGCATTGTAGTGTGGATGAGGAAAACTGAGAAATTTAAAAACGATGACGCGTTACAGTATGTGATGCAGTTGTTTTGACTGCTTTCCAGTTTCATAGCAATATATCAGTTTGTGCATACTGTCGACTACATTGTAGATTCAGATTTTGTGTTACCCGCAGCAACATCCCTCTTTGTTCGTAAGTTATATTGCCATGATATAATAATGCCGTAAAAAACTAAATAAACACCTGACAGAAAAGACACAGGCAGACGTGTCTTACACATGCGCAGTACATGAATGTAAGCGGTTTCAGATGTTTCAATGTGGATGAGAAACTTTTTTTAAACTATTTAAAATAGTGTGGACGCGGAGCGTTTTTTGACAAAAACGCCATTTTCAAATGAATCTGGATTAGTGTAAACGTAGTAAAACAAAAATATGAATATTGATTAATATTAATTTTATTTTGTATTATTTGTGTACTTCTGATACACACTATGATGTCATAAGTAAACAGTGTTATAGATTAACAATACATTTGTCAAAGAACATCTTCTCACCTTCACCAGAATATGATTTACATATTTTAGTCAAATTTTTTCACATTCAACCCTCACAAACTGTGTTACTGTATCTGCTCTTCTGTGTCTGTATTTCATTCAGATATGTTTTACTATCATGAAAAAGTAAATAAAGGGTCTTCTGGTATGTTTTGGGGGGTCTTGCCCCTCTGAAGTGAACTTTGGGGTGATCTGTCAGTCGTGGCCCAGTGGTTAGAGAGTTGGACTTATGATCAGAAGGTTGCTGGTTCGATTCTCAGATCTGGCGGGTAACGGCTGAGGTGCCCTTGAGCAAGACACCTAACCCCCACTTGCTTACTATACAAAATGTATAGTACAATGTAATGTAAGTCGCTTTGGATAAAAAGCGTCTGCCAAATGCATAAATGTAAATGTATCTGATGATTTTACAGACACGACAAACTGTTCTCTCTAAAACATATACATACACAAACACAAACAACATATGTGTTTATAACATTAGACAACATGTGTCACTGTACACACACACACACACACGCACGCACACGCGCGCACACGCACACGCACGCACGCACACACGCACGCACGCACACACACACACACACGCACACGCACACACAAATATATCGCATGCATGCAGTGTGCGCGCGCGTGTGACTGTCGCGGGACCGCGCGTACCGTGGTTTTCTGGACGTGTCCCCTCTGCGTGATCGTCTTGCTGTGTTTCTCGTTCGCGACTTTCATCCGTTGCACCGCCGACATGATAAGATGTGTGACACGAGGCAGAGGATCACGGCGGTTCGGTAAACGCGGCGGGTTTATCCGGTGATTCGGTTCCGCTCAGACCGATCAAAGCTGCGCGATTCAGCGGCGGTGGCACGTGACTCAACGCTGGCCACGCCTTCACGGGACGTTACATGACGTAACCCTTTACTTCCCTCACCGTCAAATCAGAATTTATATCAAATCAAGACAAACCAACACAATAAAAAAAAAATAATAAATACAATCTATGCAGTATAATAAATCATTCAAAGGTTTAGGCTTCACAATAATATACAGCTCTGTTAACGCATTAACAAAGTAGCTAAAAAAAGAAATGCCAATGAGTGGATCAACTTCCATATATAGTCTAATGAATGAATTTAAAATATATCATATTTTATTATCATTCTTATGTTAAAAATAGTTGTATTTTAATGTCATAAGCTGGTCAGTTTTTCAATTATTTGTTTTTTCACGTCAGTTTGCACTTTCATGTAATTATATTGATGTGCTGTCCGAGTGAAGAGTCCACGACTGAGTGGAGAGATGCTGCAAAACTGGCTCAGCCCACGGACCGGAAGTGAGAGAACTACGCGCTGATTGGACGGGGCCTCCCTAACTTAAAATGAACTTAGATAAAGTCTATTTGAATTAAGATCTGTAATAATTTGTAAATGTAATGATTTGTCAATAATTTGTATAAGTAATAGTAATAATGGTTTGTTTAAGCATCAATATTGTGAATATTATGACAGATTTAGTCATTTGTGATGTATAAGGACGATTGATTGTTGAACACACACACACACACACACACACACACACACACACACACACACACACACACACACACACACACACACACACACACACACACACACACAGATAAATAACACACAAGCATCTCATACTGGAATGTTAAATAACATTTATGGACATAAGAAGTTTAATCTGTGTTCTGTACTGACCCTAAGAAAAGGGTCCCACTCGCAAAATGTCTGAACAGAAGTTCTGTCGAGTCAAACATGGTAAATAATGTAAACAACACTGACTGGACAATGAGCCAGGGGTTACACACACACACACACACACACACACACACACACACACACACACACACACACACACACACACACACACACACTTCCTGAGAAATCCTCAGAATGTCACAAATACAAAAATAGCAGATCAATATCTGGATTTGTGTCAGAGTTTGTGTCTTGCTGCCAGTTTGGACTGAATATAATAATATAATCCAACATTTGTTGAAACAACACAAATCAGCCTGTGGTCCCAGATGTTTGTCTTCTGGTTGATCTCCTGTGCTCATCTGGACACAAAAACACACAAAGAGACATGAAGTAAGTGTGTGACGTCACCCTTTAACACGTTTAAATTGAAATGTTTTTATTGTGCACCTGTACGTATCAACAGCCCAGACCACTGATGACTCCGATCCGGTCCACTTTCATTCCGAAACATCCACGCGCCACACCCTTCCTGCTGCGCCCACGCACCTTCCTCTGATGCCGCAGGAAGTCCAGGAACGCATGTGACGCCACATGGGGAGACTCCGCCCTGAAGCCACGCCCGTTCTGTAAGAGGGGAGGGATGCTGTTCCCTGAACCCTCGCTGACTTCTGAAAGGCCCAACACAAGTGAGCTGATCTTTCCCCCGAACAAATCCTGTAACACCTGACAACAGAAACACAAACTCCATCTTTACATATGAACAGACAACAGAAGTGAGTATCCTGTTAGTCATCGGATTGCATGAAAACCGGCTTCATGTTTCTGAACTGCAGGATTAAAGAAATCCACCAGAAAGTTCTCAGACAGACACAACGAGAGAGGAAGGAAAACGTTCTGTCAACTTTGAAAGATTCCGAGTTTTAGGATAGAATTGATAAAAATATTGTGAACGATGCGTTTGATAGAGCGACTGCTAGTTATTTTACATTATGAGTGCTGACTACACAGCCTTCAAATGGGTTTTATGAACATTGTGTTAATTCTGCCATTAAGTTATGAAAATGTTTCATTATGACAATGTTTTTATACCAATGCATTTCTTACAGCTAGCAATGATAAAACGCTCTTTTAACATTATTGCAAGAATGCTTTTTTTGATAACTTTGAGAGAACGCTCGCAGCTGAAATATAACCCTAATGCGACACACTTTGCTTTAAAAGTTTTGATCTGTTCTTCTGTTTCAGTCAACATGAAACAACTTTTCTTTCGCATTGATCACACACAAAACCACTTTTTTTTATCATCACACACATTTTGTTGTACACTGTTTGGTGAGTAAATCAGTTTAATTTCAGGTTTATATGCGATTGGTCAGTCGGGTGATGTCTTCTTGTTCAGATTAAGATCTTTAAAAGTCTCTCCACTCACCTGAGAGTCTGATCGCTGCCGTGACGGCCGACCTTCCACCTGAGTCGCCATGGTGATGATGAGGAGCAAGAGGAGAGCGATGTGAAGAGACGAGGAGAAGGTTAGAGGAGATGAAAAAGCCATCCTTGTTTGGAACAAATTAAAATATGACCAAAACAATAAATATCTTTCCAGCGGTTTGAAACACGTTGTCGTGCGCTTGGGTTCTGTCCTGTATGACTTCAGGACGGGTCTCTGTCTGAGCAGGTGTCACAGGCGCTGTTATAAAGCTCATCATTGTGATGTCACACATAGCAGAATGTTGCCCCGAGAGACGGCCGGCCCTCCGTCACTCACACAGACGTCATGTGTTTGTTCTGACTTTACTTTTGCATTTGTCTGATATCTACAAGACCGGCGAGCGTGTGACAGACAGATGAACACATCTAACAAACATCCATCAGGTGTCTCAGAAACACACACACACACATTTTTGTGCACATTTAATCGTCAATCGTTTATAGCTGCAGTAACAGACTGATATGACCTCTGACCCTTCTAGAATCCGCCCCCTATAAAACATTCCCCTGGAAACAGGCAGCGCTCAGGAACTATTTCCTCCTGTGAGAGCGCAGACACAATAGTTCCACGTCAGATGAGAGTTTCCTTAGCAATGACCACAGGTCACCGGCCTTTCAACCCCGACACACACGGCTCGATCCCACCAGATCTCTCAGAAACATGAACATCAGAACACTGTGACATACACGAGCTGAAACAAACCAGCTTTGTGTTTGAAACGGGCTTTTATCAAGTAAAACATAGCATTACTAACATTGTCTGTGCGACTTCTAAAACAATATTAGAAGCTCATCGATGTGAATCTGGGTAAGATTTTCAACAGATTGTTTATGTTCTTGAGCGCTATAACTACTATTTGTTTTTCTTATCAAAACAGTTATGGATCGCAGCTTTCAATAGCAAAGTTTTCCATTAAATGCTGCCGTTAATCATTATTTTGTTTTTGTACAGAGATGAGCTTTTTTTATATGTAAAGGATTCTGCAGCCTATGAGAAGCTTTGATGCATCTGCTGTCGTTCAGAACATCAGTTTGTCTTTAGTTGACAGCGGTTTTATTACAGCAAATAAATGAAGACGCGAAGAAAAGCATCTAAACACATAAAGCACAGAAATAAAGTGGAGAACAACTCACAGTTCTCTGTGACGCAAACATCACAGCTTTACCAACACAAGCCGACTGACAGCTTGACCTCTGACCTCTGGACATGCATCACATTCACACACACGTTTGTTTGGGATGTTACATGGGAGATGAATCTTTCAGCCTGAAGAGCATCACTAAGCAACACACTCACACACATCCAAAACCTCCGATCCTCAAACCTCTGACGTCAGAAACTCAGAGAGTGTGTGTGTGTAATCCGGCAGCTAATACACAGTGAATTAAACATCAATGCGAATTTACATCTGCTGACACACACACACTCTGACACACACACACACACACACACACACACACTCTGACACACACACACACACACACACACACACACTCACACACACTGACACACACTCGAGATTTGTTTTTCATCATCACCTGACACATCTCACAAACACACACAAATGGCATCTCTTCATGTTTTTTTATTTGTCGCTTTCCAAAAAAAAAAATAAACACTGGAGGTGCAGTATTTATATTTATGAAGGTTGTTTAGATTTTTGGGTGGCGGAAATCTTTGCCTGCGTACTTCGCCTTTTCACCGAGTTCTTCTTCAATCCTGGAGGAGACAAACAGACCCAGAGATTTAACAAACATTTTCCTTTAAACATGATTAGACAGCTGATGTGATGAGTGTGATGTCTGACCTCATCAGCTGGTTGTACTTTGCCAATCGCTCCGACCTGCAGGGGGCGCCAGTCTTAATCTGAACAAAAAAGTGATTATAGAAAAATTGACAATCATTTTTTAAATGAATTGACAACAGACAGATGGAGGGTGAAAACATCTCAGGTTGTACCTGTCCTGTGCAGAGACCGACGACCAGGTCAGCGATGAAAGTGTCTTCAGTCTCACCTGACCGATGGCTCACCATCACCCCCCAACCGTTAGACTGAGCCAGTTTACAACTATACAGAGAGAGAGAGAGAGAGAGAGAGAGAGATTCTAAATCCTCTGGATTCATGAATGTGTGTGAATGTATCCTGATGCTTCAGTTGTGAACACTCACGCCTGGATGGACTCAGTGACGGAGCCGATCTGGTTGACTTTAAGCAGCAGACAGTTGCAGGCCTTCTTCTCACAGGCCTGCTGGATCCGTTTGGGATTCGTCACAGTCAGATCATCTCCCACCACCTGAATGTCCACAGAGCCTGTGAACTTGCTCCAGTTTTCCCAGTCATCCTGGTCAAACGGATCCTCGATGGACTGAACTACAATCGGATACACGCTATGTAAACGGATCTCAGTGTGCGTGTGTGTGTGTGTGTGTTTGTGCATGTGTACGTGTGTACCTGGATAGTTCTTAATGAAACTCTTGTACAGATCTCCCAGCTGATCTCCAGTGATGTGGCGCTTTGGGTCATCAGGAGATTTGAAGTCCAGGTCATATTTCCCAGATCTGAAGAACTCTGACGCTGCGACATCCATTCCGATGATGATCTTATCAGGATAACCGGCCTTCTCGATGGCAGACTTCAACAGTTCAAGAGCTGAAAGAATCAGACTATCAGTCATACCAAGAGTTCAGTTAGAAAACAAAAAGATTAGAAAACATTGCCCTTCTCATACCTTCATTGTTTTCGAGAATGTTTGGAGCGAAGCCGCCCTCATCACCCACATTGGTGGCGTCTTTGCCGTATTTGGCTTTGATGACGTTCTTCAGGTTGTGGTAAACCTCAGCGCCGATCCTCATGGCCTCGTGGAAGTTTTTGGCCCCCACCGGCAGGATCATGAACTCTTGCATGGCCAGTTTGTTTCCCGCATGTGAGCCGCCGTTGATGACGTTAAACGCCTGTGCGAAAAAGATATAAAAGATGAGACGTGAGGACAGACAGACGCTGTGGAAGAACAGACGCTGGGTGGCACGGATGTACCGGAACGGGGAGGATGACGTCTTTGTTTCCAGCTAGATCGGCGATGTGGCGGTACAGAGGAACACCTTTCTCAGCAGCGCCCGCCTTACAAACAGCCAGACTCACACCCAGGATAGCGTTAGCGCCGAACTGAGCTGTGTGGATAAAAATAAACTATTGTTTGTGTCCTGGGGGATGAACTGACTCCAGAAACCAGTCAAATATTCATCAGTCAGAGTTTCAGTTATTAGAGTTTACAGTAAATCACAGACACCTTCAGATACTTCAGTAGTGTGTGTGTGTGTGTGTGTGTGTGTGTGTGTTACATTTGTTCTCGGTTCCATCGAGCTCCAGCATGAATTTGTCGATCTTCTCCTGTTCAACAACACTGAACTTCTGCAGAGATCGGTTGATAGATTTGTTAAAATATTCTTTACAATAACTGTGGCTATATTTTCTTTCTATAGAGCATTTCACTAATATTTGCAAAACAAGGTTATAAAATAGAAATAAGGTACATGTTTCATAAAAACAAATAAAAGTCCTTCAGCACAGGAGTTTAACATAAAATAAATCAGAATGAGTTTGATGTGTTTTTATGAGAAGAGCTGAATGAATGATATGATCTCACCTTCTCAATCAGTTTGGGTGCAATATCCTTGTTCACATGATCCACAGCCTTCTGGGTACCTAAAACACACACAAAGCATTTCTATAGCGGTGTTTCACCAGTTCACCCGCATCCATCAGTCCTGAGAGACGATGTACAATCATGTACCTTTGCCCAGGTAGCGAGTTTTGTCTCCATCTCGGAGCTCCAGAGCCTCATGAACTCCAGTGGAGGCACCGCTGGGAACAGCTGCCCTGAAACGACCTGAGACACAGTGAGAAACACAGAACTGTTAGAAGACAAGAGGTTGCTAGGGTGTTTATAGGCTGTTGCTAGGATGTTGTCAGGGTTAAATTATTACTAGGGTGACAGGTGAGAGCAATGTTACTCTGTGAGACATCAGATCCTCTAATATGGATAAAACTGTAAAAAATTATATTCCATGGCAGGTTTGTATGTTTACTGTTAACATCTCTACAGTTAACAGTGTGTGTGTGTGTGTGTGTGTGTGTGTGTGTGTGTGTGTGTACCTTTAGTCGTGTAGAGATCCACCTCGACTGTGGGATTTCCTCTGGAGTCAAGGATCTCACGGGCATGAATTTTAGTGATGGACATCCTGTAAAACAAATGACAAGAATGAGACCGACCACAATCCAGTGTTCAGATGTGTACACACACACACACACACACACACACACACACACACACACACACACACACACACACACACACACACACACACACACACACACACACACACACACACACACACACACGCGCGCACACGCTGTCCTTGCAGATACAGTTGAATATTTGTTGCTATTAATAGAGCAGCTTGAGCACCAGACAAACGCAGAAGAATGTGTGTGTGTGTGTGTGTGTGTTTCAGAAATCTCCACACGACCTTTACAAAGACTTGCTGAACTCTGACCTTTCTGTAAAAGCAGCCTGACCTTTGCATGTGAGCAATGACACTGTAATCCACTGTATTATCCCCCCCCTCCAGTCTTCATGTACTACCCCCTTAAACACACGCACGCACACGCGTGAATGAATCAAATTTTATCGCGAACGTGACGCGCGTGATTGCGTTCGGTCAACACTGGGCTGTGCACGAGCGCTGAGACGCAACATGCGAGTTATTCAATAACTCATATTCAATAATGGCGGACCCTGCGCGCGGACTTTACACCAAGTGCGTAAACTTTCTGAAAAAAAGTTAGTTTTTAATCAACTTATATATTCAAAAGCAATATTTTGATATGACATGTCACGACAATAAATCACCAAATGTCCGACAAACTCTGTGCTTTACTTGTACAGCAAGTACAGCGGTTTATCGTTAACTGTTGTGATCCGGATCTGTCAGTCATGTTTCTCTTGACCGTCTGAGCTGATCCGGGAGGCTGAAGGTCATTCAGTTGATTTCAGATTAAATCGTCAAACTTTCTCTTTTAGTTTAAGAGAAAGTTCAGCTTCAGGTATAACGCAGCCTCATAAAACTGCACGAGCAGATGTCAACGCTTAAAAGTCAAAGTTCATCCAGCAGAGCTCATCTTAGATCAGCAATAGTTTCACATGGAGTTAGATTGACTGCAGCTGATCTCATGCGCGAGTGACAGGTCGCATTTTAGGGTGGAACTGAGCAGAACACTCATGTGTAAACCGCAGAAGTAAAGCAGAAAAGTTTATTACCTGACAGCGAGAGAACTGGGTGTGTGTCTGTCTGTCTGTCTGTCTCGAGGTGTGACGGGCGACGAGTACACGCCTCTACCTCAGCTGCGCAATTTATAGACGCTCCCTCAACAATGTCCCTTATATGGAGAGGGGTTTAGGGAGCGTCTATGAAGGACCGAGTGTTTATTATAACGACAGCGCGAGCACGAGGACGCGCATATAGTAAGGTGCATCGGGGATAAAGGGTCTACTCTTTAACTAAGTTTACAAACACTCAGACGCTCCCTTGTGAAGCTCCAAACATGAATGAAAGGTCAGAGTTAAAATAAAGGGGGAAATGTGAGAGTTAGCTTGGGTTCGAACCTAAAGGGCATCCATGATTCTCTCTCTCTCTCTCTCACTCTCTCTCTCTCTCTCTCTCTCTCTCTCTCTCTCTCTCTCTCTCTCTCTCTAGATTTAAAGTATGATCAAAATATTTTGTGAGGACCAGTAAAATGTTCTTACAAGTGGGTTGTAATGATAATTCACTGTATTACTAAGGACATTTGGCCCTCACAAATATAGCTAAACCTGTACACGCGCGCGCGCGCGCACACACACACACACACACACACACACACACTTTCCTGTAGCATGAGGTTAAAATTAGCTTGTCTATCATGAGACCTCACACTTGTGTTGTCTATAAGAGCTCTTCAGTGTCCAGCAGATTTCTGTCTGTCACGTCTTTACATGTCAGATACTTTAATTCTGTCATCACCTTCACTGCTTTTGGAGTGATGTACGGGGCTGTAAATGGTACCAGAAATATTAATCATTCCTATGATGTCTTTGTCTGTCTAATAGTAGATGAGAGTTTGTTAAACCAGTTATTATTTCACAGTGTGATTGATGCTGATGATTTCAGGTTCAATGAACGCATTTATATCCACTTCAAACACAAACTTTACTTCAAAATTAGCACAGAAGATACAAAAACAAGATTGTGTTTCAATATCAGAACATGTATGTTGTGTGTGTTGAAAGTAAACACACTGACCTGCCATCTCCCATTATGACCACATGATGGCGCAACAAGGTCTGTGTGTGTGTGTTCCTGGTTAATCCTATAGATAGAAATAGCAGTCGTTTTTTAACTTTTTTAACAGAATACAGTTTATACTCATTATGTTGTAAAGTCCCCATAAAACATGGAAACACAATGTGTGTGTGTGTGTGTGGTTTCAGTGTCACGTGCAACATTTCCTGTTTCATCTGTTGCACCACAATTCAAACACACACTTACTGCAGAGAGAATGTGTTGTGTGTGTTTGTGATAAGTGTAACCTGTATGTTGTGTGTGTGTTTGTTTTGAAATCTTTACTTTTTAAACTCGACTGCTGTTGAGAATTCCCACTCGCTCATTTTCTTATCTTATCATGAACCGAATTGAATCGAGTGATGATTAACATGAGATTGATTTTATGAAGATTTTACACAGAAACGAATTGTGTTTGTGTTTAAGATCAACAAACAGCCGGTGTCCTGCCCTGCGCTCACTGAAGTGTTGAGAGCATGCAAAACGTCGCTTCGCTAAAGATTACTACCTTCAGCTCTTGACTGCTGCTTAAGATTGTGTGCATTTGTTCATTTGTTTGTTTGACGTGCACATGCACAACAGTAAAGACGGACCTGTAAACCTCAACTATAGACACACAACAAAGTTACGAGTGGAATAAAAATAAACACTAAGGTAACACCAAAAGCAAAGACACTTGTCATGAACAGACAGACAGCAGCTGATCCATAGAAACTCATCCTTTCTTTATTTGAAATCTAACGCTCAGAAATCACAGATTTGTTCAGCAGTATTTCACACAAACAATTGTACAAATCGATGCTAAAACCAGTTTAAAAATGACGTTCCACCCATCTCACACAGCAAAATACTATCAATCAATTAATCAATGATTAAAACCAATAAATGACTTTGATATAAACTAGAGTTTGTGTTTCACTGCCTAACTGAAGAGACGATGAGACCAAAGAGAGACTTAAAACTCCTGGAGCGAGACAAAGACTCAAGGCCTCTCTGACAAACGTGACACATCTCACATCTGCTCTTCTGGCTTCTGGAAAGAAAATCAGGTCGGATCTGACAGAGGAAGTGGGCGTGGCACAGCAGTGTGAGGTGGGCGGAGCCAGAGGGGCAGGGTCGGTTGGGGTGTGATCACATGTTCATTTTCCTGAGGTATGCTGTCATGTCAAAGACGGGTGGATTTACTTTTCCTCCGTGTGCATCCTTTATTCCTTTAGCGATGATTATAGCTGAAACACAGAGAGAGAGAGATTAGACTACAAACACAATCCTCACATGTGTTGGCAATAGTGAACTGAAAATGAAGAGCAAATAGTAACAAATCATTTCTTCTTCTTCTCTTCTTTTTGATTTGGATGTCACCATATTTCAAGGGAAAACATGCAGGACTGTATCCACTCGCTCACCTTTGTGAGATTTGCCGATGGTGAATGAAAACGGCTCGGGCTCTTTCTCTGAGGTCTTCATCTTGATGTCCATGGTGTTCTGACCCTCAACATTCAGAGCGTCTCTCAGCACTGTACACTTCTTACCCGCCAGAGTCACACCATTAGCAAACAGACTGCTGCGGTCATTGGCTACAATAGACTGAACTTCAGCTGGCTGATAGAGAGAAATAGAGATAATGGTCCAGAAAACACATGTTGCAACAAGTAGAACATTTTACAGAGGCTCCCCCCCCCCCCCAACAACCACACACACACACACAGATTCTTGTGTAGTTCATGTTTTGTCATGTTCTTAAAGACGACGCCTAACTTCACTTCCAGGCCACAAGGAGCGTCAATCTTTCTCTATTTCTGCATTTTTCATCATTGCAGTAAATTAAAGCGAAATCACATCTAAGATATCGTAAAATAACACGAGCTCATGAAAACTGCATGTGACACAAACTAGAGAATTGCTGTTAAAGTGATTTTAGACGATGTCAAACACCGCCATTCGTTCAGTGTCTGATAAAACAACAGACACACAAACATCAGTCAAAGCTGCAGGTACACACACCTGGCTGACACACATCTACAAGATGCACAAACATACACACTATTGTCTAACTATCAGCCCATTGATCTCTATTCTTCTAGCATGAAGTTATTATACAGATGAGCCCAAACCATTAAGAAATGCAGATTCTCAAAACCCCAAAACGTCTCTTAAATATAGAGCAAAACAAGGCAATATTATAAAAATATACAAACATTCATAACATCGCGATGTACTCACTAATATTTGAATATCAATACAGAAATACACAAACGGCGTGTGTGTGTATATATATATTTAATTAATTCTATAGAAATAAATCCTTAGGATCGCGCGCACCATTGGCGGAAGCGAGGTACCCTCACTCACAAGCTTCCGCCTTCAACACACACATGACCAAATAAGGAGCCGTTCTCAGAACTCTGCGTTGAGGAAATTCAGCCCAAATAAATAAAGTGTCTCTGTGCAGTGACGAAAACGCGTATCTTCACAAACTGCACACGAAATCTCAACGATGACGGGTTACGCACTTACAACGCGACGTAACAAATCTAAAACGCTCCCTCCCGTTATAATGGCTAAATTGAACCTGTCCGCATGCGCGCGACTGTTGTTCAATTATAACGGAAGCTTTTCGTTAGAACGTTTGTAACAATATTGTTTTGTTTTGTTTTCAGTGCGTTATTGTCAAAACGCTCACGATTATAACGGACGCGTCGCAAACAGAAAGTTTTCCGCATCCTGGTTTACGCCTTTTGAGCGCGGATGCGAGAACGCGTAAACACGATAACAACCAACAATTGCATCCCAAATGTAAGGACAGGTCGAGATTAAGTGCGTTTAAAAATGTACCGTGACTTTGCAGAGCCATCCACCGGGCGATGACGCCCAGACGGACTCCTGACCCGCCGCGTGCCCGATGATGACCGCATCATCCACCCATTCGCTCTTCGTCAGGCTGCTGATGTAACCGTCCCAACTCATGACTGCTGCTCGAGATCTTCACAAATTAAAAACACACACAAATAATCATATTTCATATTGACTTTTGTTAAACAAACGCTGCTGATTTACAGAGCGGAAGAAGCGTTGTGTCTGTCAGAATGTAAGAATGAAATCTGAGTTGAAGTGTCAATAGTTGCACGCTGCAGAAAACAGAGAGAAAGTGACAGAACCGATGAAAGAAACTCAAGTACCTGAACTGTGTTCGTGCTCCTATGAGAAGTGAGTTTAAGGAAGTCCGCGTCAGTTTATATGCGGCAGCGCGCGCCCTGCCCCACGAGCCACTTCCGCAGGCAACTCGAGCCACTTATATATGCTAACTTCTAGAGATTTATGAAAGACTGACAGTTTTCGTTAACATTGCACATCACTATCTACGTTTTCTGCTTAAATGCCTTTCAAATAATCCCGAATGTGCTGAAGTGAAAAGTTTCGGCGCTATGAGCCGAGTGCTGAGGTTTGACATTTGCAGTTAAACAAATGACCAGATCACACACACACGCACACACACACACACACAGGTTTGTTTGACTATATTAGTGGGGTTATTACATTGACTTCCATTGTTTTTATATCAGGCTTATGATATATTCTATCCCCTAAACCTTATAATCACACAAACATTTGCACATTATTAGATTTAAAGAAAAACACTTTTTGACCGAATTATGAGCCGTTTTATTTAGTGAGGACCAGGAAAATGTCCTCACAAGTGGATTCACAACTACTTCACTGTTTAACTGAGGACATTTGGCCCTTACAAATATAGTCAAACAAGTACACACTGACACACACACACACACACACACAGCGAGAACATTATTGAGATATTGAATCAGCTTAAAGAGAAGTGATTCTTATTTAGATGAACAAATTGTCATGTGTGAATGTGATGTGTCAGTCTTCATTCAAATAAGTGGCCGTTGTTGTGTATAAAAGCATCTTTTGAGCTCTTCCCAAATCTCTCTGTTCACTGGATTCATATTTACATTTTCTCCTCAAAGAGATTTCGACCCCCTCTCATATCTCATTGTCCAGTGCTCATATTTTGCATTTGGTTGAAAATGACAACAGAAGTAATAACACATTGGCTTTAAAATACCTGAAACATGGCGCACATGGTCCTATCAACAGTGTTGTGTTTTAAGAGAATGACAGATTTTTAAGGGAAGAGGAAATGTGAAAACAAAAGATTGTTTCAGTGTGGAAGAGCATTAGGGAAAGTAAATAAAGGTTCTGAACCTGTCAAACAGGCCCTTGAATCCTGATTCTTTAGATAGCACTGAGTTCTGGATGTGGAAGGTCAGGGTGACGGAAACATCTTTCGATGGATGGATGGATGGATGGATGGATCATTCAGACCTCAGTTCAACGGTTTGACATGTTTGGCCATTTTCAGAGCGATGAAGATAAAAGCAGACAACAGAACTCAACCGCGACATCCTGTTTGTGATGTGACAGGAAGAATTCAACTCAATGGCACTTTCATTTCAGTACTGAATGTGAGAATTACTTACATCTCTTACTGTCCTGCCGACTTGCTCAGACCGACCAATCACAGAGCTGTAAGAAATGACCTGTGCAGTAACCAATCAGCCGATGCCAGAGAGAAAGTGAGGCGGGGCCAAACACAGAGGCTGCAGAGCTCAACATTGACTGATGATCCGTTCGGTTCTGATAAGAGATCCAAACTACCATCAGAACATCTGCTCACTGCCGACCTGTATGACATCACAGCGAGAGACAGAAACCAGGAAAACTCACGAAACACACCGAAGCAAAATCAATATATGACAGTGTATAAGTAATAAAAGATCAAAACATTGGATTACAGAATAAAACAAATCAATGACAGAATTACAAAAATCCTTCCAAAACATCTGATGCTAATGAAAAATGTGAGTGTTGATGATGAGACGTTTTAAAAGTCGAATTTGTGGAATTTTGCCTCATGTTTTTACTGGTTTGGCCCGAGCAGGAGATGCTTCTATCATAACATGCGTCCACATGCTGACTAATGTAATGATAACAGAATGTATGCCTGCGAGGCAGACGCGCGTGCACGCTGGGTGTGCGAGCAGAGACATCCTTATCTCTGAGTTTATCAAGAAGCAGGCACTTTATCAACGCCAGGTCTTTTTTGAACAAAGTACACGTGTGTATTTATGTGCGAGGTTGCATAAGAGAAGTTTACTTAATGAATAAATAAAAACAGTAGACGTTACAAGAGAACCCTGAATGTGACTTAATGTCTTTGTTTCTAAAGATGACAGAAGTGAGTCGAGAGCGGCTGTGTTCTGACCAACATCAAGACACCAAGCAGCTCTGTCACGAAACGTTTCACATTCTAGAATATTGTGATCATTCTTGAGCGTCATGTCAGAATGAAGCGTTTGGGCTTTTGCTCTAGATGTCGTGTATATGTAAGAGCTCATTTGCCAGTCAAAAGTGGAAGAAACTAGCACAAAGATCTGCAAAGAGGGAATCAGATGCAGAAAACAGCGCTTCTAAAGTCGAAAGAATGAATTCGATGTAGAGGAAAACCCTAACAGGACAATTTCATATTGAGCAGTGTTTGGGGTGACAGATCCCAGCATGCATTGCAGTATAATGAAGAGGTATTAGACTAGGGTTTACGTGTTTTGTTATTTGGTCAGCATTATTGTCATATACATCTGTTGATCGTCACCATTACTGAAGTCCATGTGTGACTGTAGAACAGTTCTGCACGTTATTACTTCATCAGATATTCTGATGTTTAGAAGCAAAGACTGTCGCACT
Source organism: Oreonectes daqikongensis (assembly GCA_026939265.1). Classification (NCBI taxonomy): domain Eukaryota; kingdom Metazoa; phylum Chordata; class Actinopteri; order Cypriniformes; family Nemacheilidae; genus Oreonectes; species Oreonectes daqikongensis. The sequence goes on from JAOTQM010000727.1 coordinate 19,537, forward strand.
AAAATACAAACACTTCACTTCACTTCACTTCACAACACTGACTTCTCTATTTCACACACATCTTCAGTTCTGAAGTGAGTCTGTGACTTCCTGTCTCTGACAGGAAGTGGGGAAACTGTAATGTATCATCTGATCTGATTCTCCCCCGTGCTTTTGTCTTATTTCCACTCATCCTGTCGTTCTCTTCTCAGATCTCTTTCAGCTGGATGACACACACACACACACACACACACACACAAACACACACACACACACACACACACAAACGCACTCACGCACGCACACACACTCAGCTCCCTTAGTGTAATATGCCCTTATTAGGTAAACTAGGAAGTGAGAATGTGGTGGAGATCATGTAAAAGTGTGAAAGACATACAGCTATGTGCTTAATGACAACAAGACGTTTCTCTTTTTCTTACCCAATGCCACTTCATACCCACAGAAGCTTCTTTTCCAAACAACAAACTGCAAAAGCCAACAACAAGAACATTTAAGAACCCACATTAAGAGTCTCGTGCTTTACGCATTCACAATCTACAGCAGCATTGTGTGATTCAAAGTTTATTAAAGTTATTAAATGAGAATGATGTATTATTATTAGAAGAATTACTGATCTCTACACATGCTGACTGGAAGCTCTTCTACACACACAACACTGTCACAAGAAGTCAAATACCATCACACACAAACTTCTGCATGTGTGTCTGTTGACCTGTCTTGACATGTAGAGGAATTTGAGGAATGAAGGTTTGGGTGTCAATGTGTGTTTTTACTAGCGCCCCCTGCTGACAAATTCTCCAGAAAACTTTTGCAGAAGTTAAACACCATGAGGCAGATGTATTTTTACCTATGCACAGTTTGGATCGGTAAATAACTCTGTATGTCACAATTACTACATGAAATGTATAAAAAATTATTCCTACCAAATCTGGTGTTTAAGAAAATGTTCAAGACACTGAAAGATCAAGAATTCAGCTGACAACTTTGAAAATGTTCAATATCTCAACTTGTGTAGTTGCATGCATCATACACTTTATTTCCAAAAGTATTGTGTCACTCTATCTAATAAACAGGTTTGATGACTTTAGTACAAATCTATATCATGAAATTCTATGGAACTGTGTGCTTGTAATTTAATAGCAACAGTTTGTGAAAAGCCCTTTTCTATCCCATCATGACAATGTCTCTGTGTTTATGAGACAAGATTCAGAAAGAAATCATTGATTCAGTCAGTGTGGAAGAACTTGACTGGTCTGCATAAAACCAAGTCCTGAACCCAGCTGAACACATTTGGTGTGACTTTAAATGCAGACTTTGAGAAAAGAACTCATCACCAAACACCAATGACTTGCACACAGAAGTCGTCATTTTGGGACAGAAAAAGAGGCTTTTGAAACAGTTTGCATTTCTACAGATGGCATTCTAAGGAATTTTGTTTCCATCTCTGTTGCAACAGTTTTGGAAGAACTGCTTTTCTCTTCTAAATTGTCTGTAACCCTGTGAACAACCCATTGATGTGAAGTGATGAGTTCTTTGCTCAAAGTTTGCATTTAAAGTCACACTAAGTGTGTTCAGCTGGGTTCAGGACTTGAGTTTTATGCAGACCAGTCAAGTTCTTCCACACTGACTGAATCAATGATTTCTTTCTGAATCTTGTCTCATACACAGAGACATTGTCATGATGGGATAGAAAAGGTTAATAATACAAAGCAAAGGATCACGGGTAATATCTATATCTTTCAGTAAACTAGCAGGTATAGGATCTATCATGCGTGTTGTTGAGCTAATACCTTTTTTGTCAACACACTAAGCACTACTGATAGTTTACAACATATAGTTTTCCATAACAAAACTAGTACATACTTTTAGTGCATATAGGTGTTTGGAGGCAGCACTCACCTGTCACTCAAGTGGCCACGCTCTTAATTATGCAGAATTTTAATATCATTTAAAAGGATGAAAAAATTCATCCCCTCACAGTTGTCATGAAAGGCAAAATTAGCTATATAGACCAAAACCATTTTTTTGTACCAGGCTTTATTTCTGTTTTGAAAGCAGCACACATTTCCGTTATTATCTGTTTTTGGTATCTCTGTATTTAAAGAGTATAAGTACTTGATCTTGGTATCAGTATCGGTGGATCTCTAGTGAAAATGTGCAAGTTGATTGGACTTTAACACAAACAATGGTGGAGTTAAAAATAGTCAGTGGATTTGGACTGAATTCTCCCTTTACACCAGGCCAAGGTCACAGTTGTCTTGAAGGTTGTACCGCTTACCCATTTTTCATGTAATGTGCAGATGGTTTATAATGAATTGAATCAGCTTGGAAGCATGTCAGAGCCGCACTGATCGCAAAACATATTATCAAATATATTGATTACTAATAATCAAACATCTTCCCCCCCACAAAGTTCCTGTAAAAAGCAGTCCAAACACGATTTTCACAATTCTTGCCCATAGTCCACTATTCGTTTTTACTCTAAAGTCATGATTGACTGCAAAATGTCCCATGGAAAAAAAATCATGATCAAGTAGTTTGTTAATGGAACTAGTTCGTATGTGGCGTGCTGTTCTCTACACACCATTAGAACACAACTGTTTGATCTTTGATGTCATCATCAGGTTTGTGGTCTCTCACATAACATTTACATTTGTAAACATTTCCCAGCCTGATGCCACTTAGAACCACAAAACAGTCAAAGAAAACCATTCCAATACAACACATACAACACATTTGGTCAGAGGCATGAGTACAACTCATTGTCATCTGGAAAAGGCCTTAAAATCACGGATGCGCTAGAATCCTTAACTGGGAGAGAACTCCGTTTCTTTGATCTTTTAGAACTGCAAGGAGAATTCTCCAACTGAAAAGTACTATCTACCTTGGAGACAAAAGCAGATTCTTCCAACACGAGAGAACCATTATCCTCTACAATAGGAGCACCAGATGCTTCAGGATGAGAATTTGATGAAAACAGAACTTTTGAAAAATTAAGATTTCATATTTTGAATCCAGTTCTCAGAGGACAAAAAAAGGAAAGTGTTGAACTTTACACTAAGCCTCAAACTGTTTACAGAGGTACAGTTAGACAAGATCATGTGTCTGGAGCTGAATTCAATAGCAGGTGTTAAACCAAGTTTTGTAGAGGATATACCAAAAGGTAGAGTATTAGATTTGACCAAGGATTTAAAAATCCTTTTAGGTTCAGAACGGTTTCGGTTTCTTATCAAAGTCAAAGTCAGCTTTATTGTCAATTCTGCCACATGTACAGTACATACAAATGGAGGATGGAAATTGCGTTACTCTCAGACCCTATAGGTGCATACAGATAACATAGAATAACATATATCAAAAAAATATATCAATCAATTATTTTAAGAGAAAGGTTTTTACCAGGCATAAAGATTAATTTTCAAGTTTGGATTGTGTTTAATCCGTATTGAACTACAGAAAGGGAAACATTTGATGTAAGAGTTTAAATATCTTCATTGAGTGATTTTGGGAAAGAAGCTGGAGATTGCTCTTTTAGTTATTTATTTTTCCTACATATATGAAATATAAGTTCATTAAGTGAATGGATTTGTAAGTAAATAGGCTCAATTTTAAATACTTAATATTACTTAATAGTATATCGCTTTTTAATACATGGGTCCAAACTGCACAAGTTTTAGTAATAGTCATAATTACTTGTAAAGTTTACAGTGTACACAAACAGCATCATTGATTTAGTTTCATTTCTTGTTCGTTTTATTTCTTTATTTCATCAGAATAAATAAACATAATATGATAATGTTTCATTTTTATCATAGCGCTGATACACAAGTGCAGTTGTCAAGCTGCACGGACATTAAAGAAGGGTAAAGCTCTGATGTAAGAATCCAGTTTACTGTTGAATAGATCGCTCTGCAGAGACTCGCCCAACACACACAAGGGGTTCTTCACAATGTACTCCACATACAACTACACAAAGAGAGAGAGAGAGAAAATTACAATCTCTTACTGTACCGTATATGTGCTGCAGTGTATCTCTTACTGTACTGTATATGTGCTGCAGTGTATCTCTTACTGTATCGTATATGTGCTGCAGTGTATCTCTTACTGTACTGTATATGTGCTGCAGTGTATCTCTTACTGTACCGTATATGTGCTGCAGTGTATCTCTTACAGTACTGTATATGTGCTGCAGTGTATCTCTTACTGTATCGTATATGTGCTGCAGTGTATCTCTTACTGTACCGTATATCTGCTGCAGTGTATCTCTTACTGTACTGTATATGTGCTGCAGTGTATCTCTTACTGTACCGTATATGTGCTGCAGTGTATCTCTTACTGTACTGTATATGTGCTGCAGTGTATCTCTTACTGTACCGTATATGTGCTGCAGTGTATCTCTTACAGTACCGTATATGTGCTGAAGTGTATCTCTTACTGTACTGTATATGTGCTGCAGTGTATCTCTTACTGTACCGTATATGTGCTGCAGTGTATCTCTTACTGTACTGTATATGTGCTGCAGTGTATCTCTTACTGTATCGTATATGTGCTGCAGTGTATCTCTTACTGTACTGTATATGTGCTGCAGTGTATCTCTTACTGTACCGTATATGTGCTGCAGTGTATCTCTTACAGTACCGTATATGTGCTGAAGTGTATCTCTTACTGTACTGTATATGTGCTGCAGTGTATCTCTTACTGTACCGTATATGTGCTGCAGTGTATCTCTTACAGTACCGTATATGTGCTGAAGTGTATCTCTTACTGTACTGTATATGTGCTGCAGTGTATCTCTTACTGTATCGTATATGTGCTGCAGTGTATCTCTTACTGTACCGTATATGTGCTGCAGTGTATCTCTTACTGTACCGTATATGTGCTGCAGTGTATCTCTTACTGTACCGTATATGTGCTGCAGTGTATCTCTTACTGTACCGTATATGTGCTGCAGTGTATCTCTTACTGTACCGTATATGTGCTGCAGTGTATCTCTTACAGTACCGTATATGTGCTGAAGTGTATCTCTTACTGTATCGTATATGTGCTGCAGTGTATCTCTTACTGTACTGTATATGTGCTGCAGTGTATCTCTTACTGTACCGTATATGTGCTGCAGTGTATCTCTTACAGTACCGTATATGTGCTGAAGTGTATCTCTTACTGTACTGTATATGTGCTGCAGTGTATCTCTTACTGTATCGTATATGTGCTGCAGTGTATCTCTTACTGTACTGTATATGTGCTGCAGTGTATCTCTTACTGTACCGTATATGTGCTGCAGTGTATCTCTTACAGTACCGTATATGTGCTGAAGTGTATCTCTTACTGTACTGTATATGTGCTGCAGTGTATCTCTTACTGTACCGTATATGTGCTGCAGTGTATCTCTTACAGTACCGTATATGTGCTGAAGTGTATCTCTTACTGTACTGTATATGTGCTGCAGTGTATCTCTTACTGTATCGTATATGTGCTGCAGTGTATCTCTTACTGTACCGTATATGTGCTGCAGTGTATCTCTTACTGTACCGTATATGTGCTGCAGTGTATCTCTTACTGTACCGTATATGTGCTGCAGTGTATCTCTTACTGTACCGTATATGTGCTGCAGTGTATCTCTTACTGTACCGTATATGTGCTGCAGTGTATCTCTTACAGTACCGTATATGTGCTGAAGTGTATCTCTTACTGTACTGTATATGTGCTGCAGTGTATCTCTTACTGTATCGTATATGTGCTGCAGTGTATCTCTTACTGTACCGTATATGTGCTGCAGTGTATCTCTTACTGTACTGTATATGTGCTGCAGTGTATCTCTTACTGTATCGTATATGTGCTGCAGTGTATCTCTTACTGTACCGTATATGTGCTGCAGTGTATCTCTTACTGTACCGTATATGTGCTGCAGTGTATCTCTTACTGTACCGTATATGTGCTGCAGTGTATCTCTTACTGTACTGTATATCTGCTGCAGTGTATCTCTTACTGTACTGTATATCTGCTGCAGTGTATCTCTACAGTTCGGGACACCAAGGTCTGTGTTCATCACCAGTTTGATGCCTGTGGGAGTTTCATAATAATGTAGTTTATAACGACTGGTCTGAAACGACATAAATCCGTCTTTTCTGAAATATGTAGTCAAGGAACACACACAAATACATTAACACACACACACACACACACACACACACACACACACACACACACACACACACACACACACACACACACACACACACACACACACACACACACACACAGCTGAAGGATACAAATCCAGTGGACTCATTTTACTGACAAATGATCGAATAGAGAACAGCATTCCATACATCAGCTTATATTCCTGAGAAATAAATTAAAAGAGAAAAATACATTAAGCTTCAGACACACAGTTACAGGGGAAGAATCAATAACTGTCAAACAATTAATTTTTAAATACATTATGTCCAGTACGCAATCATTTGTGTGTAGTTGAGGCGGGTGAGTATTTCTACCTCATCTTTGGAGATTCCGGCCTGTTTCTTGCGGTTCCATTCGCTGTAGTGAAGGCAGGCGCCATTGCGGTCAAATATGTAGAAGTTATGAACCGTCATCTGAAAGATGAGACACAAAAAATTATTACTTTAAGTACACACACAAACATAAACACATCCAAAAAAAACATATTATTTAACCCTGATAAGGATTTCAACATTTTAAAGTTATAAGAAAAAAATATTTAAGAACTGTTTTTAATTCAGTCCCCAATGAAATGTGAGCAAATGTGACTCTCTCATCTGGCTGGAGAACATTGATCATCACCATCTAATATTGACAGACACTTTCTAATCAATAAAACAACAATCACTTACAGATGAACATGTGGTGTACTAGTTAAACACAATAAATATAAAATAATATAAAATAAATGAGATCATTATTTCAATAAATCAAACTGCACATAACTTGGAGATCTAGTGTGCTTTGCTTTATTATTTTACAACTCAATATAATGCTTCATTTCTACATTGATCTTTAGGATAATGCAGTGCACACGACTGATGTAGTACATCATCACATTCACAATAATCGCATTTTACAAAGGACGAAAGTTAACCATGGTTTTATTCTTAGTTTACCCCCCAAAAAAAGAAAACATGGTAACAACACTTTTACTGTAATAAATCCATAGTTATTCATTTTCCTAATGGCAGATCTGTGGTCAAAACACATTCATTTAAAAATAACGTTACAAAGATCAATTACACGGTATTACACACACGTGTCACGACACATGGTAATATGTTACTTATAATTATAGATTGTGTTTGTTTTACATTTACTTATTTTAGAGTCTAAATGTAAATATTGGTGAATTTCTTTATTTACCTTCCGCACAGCTTCCGCTACGACACTGACGCATCGCCCGCCTGCACAAATTCACTCGTAAAATATTTTACTTCTTTATCGCGTAAAGAAGTAAAATATTACTACTAGCATTACTACGTGTTAATACGTAACATTACTACGTATTAACACCGAATCCCGTTGTTAAAATATAGCCATAAACATTTCTTCTGCCTATAATAATATTTGAATCAGTCACGAGTGTTTAAGACGGGCATACGTGCGGACGCCCTCGCAGGGTCCTTTAGCAACAGCGTTAACAAAGATGGCGGCGGCCGCAGCAGCTTTACAGTTTTCTGCTCAAGTTTCGTCTTTAAATAATTACAATGATTTGTATCCGGATTGGACACAGAGGGAAGTCAGCACAGGGGTGAGAAATTTACAGATTCACATTTACAATAAAAATCCCATCTGATAGAGAAGCGCGAGTCATAGATTTGTCAAATCCCGTGAATGATGCAGCAGATCCCGAGACACGAACAATAAACTCATTCATATTAAACCTTTACATGTGTTTATTATAGCAGGGATTTATTTCATTCGCTTATTAAAGCAGTGAAAGCGAATGAATCCGAGCTAATGTTTGTTATTTTCACTAAAAGTTTGATTTTTTCCAGGACCGATGCTTGTTTTTGTAGTTAGAAGTAACAATAAAGATTAGTGTTTCAAACTGCCATCGATTCACAACGCTAAGCTTCTAATAATAATCATGATTTTAAGAAGAGCTGGCGAGAAATGTCAAAGTTATAGAGGCAGAAGTTTGAATCATTACAATACTAACTCGACTATATTGTCATTCGTCTTTAAAATGATAAGGATGATAAACTTTGGGGTTTTGCCGTCATGAAAAACTTACAAATGTCAGTAAATTGTAATGTCTATGAATGGGACGGGAGATGAGATGAATCTGTGAACTTTAATGTGATGTTGTGTGTTTCTAGACCACCATCATGGCTGTGGAGTTTGATGGTGGTGTGGTCATGGGTGCAGACTCCCGCACGACCACAGGGTGAGAGATTTTCTCTGAATTGCTTTTCTAGTCACAATCTGTACGTGGGCACCTCATGTTTTTAACTTATTTTTTTTTTTGCAGCGCTTACATCGCCAACCGCGTGACCGATAAACTAACCCCCATCCACGACCGGATCTTCTGCTGTCGCTCTGGGTCAGCGGCCGACACGCAGGCCATCGCAGACGCCGTCACCTACCAGCTGGGCTTCCACAGGTACTGCTGCACACGTGTGTGTTGAGCAACCAGATGTTTCTCCAGAGAGTTGATTTTGTCTTGTGTGTGTGTGTGTGTGTGTTCAGTATCGAGCTGGGTGAAGCTCCTCTGATCCAGACGGCAGCCAGTCTGTTCCGAGACATGTGCTACAGATACAGGGAAGAGCTGATGGCTGGAATCATCGTGGCCGGGTGGGACCAGCGTAGAGGCGGTCAGGTACAACACTTCATTGTAATCTGTAAAGGAAGAGAACTTAAGAACACTATGCTAAGTGTAAGAAAGCAGAAATATTCAACCATTGCCTGTTGCTAAGAAAAACAAAATGTGCGTGCAGGTGTACACTGTACCTGTCGGGGGGATGTTGACCAGACAGCCGGTGTCAGTTGGTGGATCAGGCAGCAGCTACATCTATGGATACGTGGACTCAAACTACAGACCTGGAATGAGCAAAGAAGAGTGTCTCAAGTTCACTGCTGGAGGTGAAAACACGGTTTTTACTTTTCCTGCTAGAAAGTGCTGAGCTGCACATGCTTAGTTGTGTAAGGTCATGAAACCAAAACATCCTGTAAACCTGTTCAATGTGTTTGTTGATCTTCTCCTGTCTGTAGCTCTGACGCTGGCCATGGAGAGAGACGGCTCAAGTGGAGGGGTGGTGAGACTGGCTGTCATCACAGAGCAGGGGGTGGAGAGACAAGTCATACTTGGAAACCAGTTGCCACAGTTCTCCACCATCTGAAGATTACATGTGTTTGTCATAGAACGTTCAAATAAACTTGACAACCTAATTTCATGTGTTATTGATTGAATAAAAGCTTTTCTTTGGATGTGTGTGAAATGTTTAACATTTTTTTCATTTGACAAAAATTTCAAGTACTAATGAGGAATGCAGAATGGAATAAAATGACATGTACATTGAGAATCAAAAGCAAATGCTTAGTGGTTTGTGAAGACACAGTGACTGAAAAATCTGGGGATTCATTTATAAAGCACTTTTCCACATCAAAGACCGTTTTTATAAACATAAACGTTGTTGTGGATTTTTGCGATTTGGTCGTAGCTCCACGGTCTTTAAAAAAAATAATTATTAGAGCTGAACTAAACAACAATATCAACCAATTGCATATAACATATATAAAAACGGTCTTTAAAAAAAAAAAAAATTATTAGAGCTGAACTAAACAACAATATCAACCAATTGCATATAACATATATAAAAACGGTCTTTAAAAAAAAAAAATTATTAGAGCTGAACTAAACAACAATATCAACCAATTGCATATAACATATATAAAAACGGTCTTTAAAAAAAAAAATTATTAGAGCTGAACTAAACAACAATATCAACCAATTGCATATAACATATATAAAAACGGTCTTTAAAAAAAAAATTATTAGAGCTGAACTAAACAACAATATCAACCAATTGCATATAACATATATAAAAACGGTCTTTAAAAAAAAAATTATTAGAGCTGAACTAAACAACAATATCAACCAATTGCATATAACATATATAAAAACGGTCTTTAAAAAAAAAATTATTAGAGCTGAACTAAACAACAATATCAACCAATTGCATATAACATATATAAAAACGGTCTTTGATGTGGAAAAGTGCTCAGGGCTACGTCAGGGTCTGAGCGGACATGCGCACTTTTGCTTGTCCGAGTTCTGCAGGTTTTTGGAAATATAAGCCATTCTTGCCGCTCGTAAAGGATTTGGTGCTGTTTTATATGTCAATAATATTAATTCGACATCGTTTACAAGGCGAAGGGAGAGCGACGCAGCGTTGTTTGAGAAATGATCGTAAAATCACATTTTGGACGGTTTCTACGCAACACTTGAATAAATGAGGGTTCAGAGAAAAGGTTTGCGATATGTTTGAATGTTGTGAGAAGTGTGGTTGTCGACCACAGACTGTGTTTGTTGTGGAGCATATCCTACATGTGTTAAAGTGAAAAGGAGTTATTTCCAGTAGGCTATATCATTTTGATTTATGTGAAAAATCATTTAAACTTAAAAGATAAAAGCTGATGTGATGTTCACCGTTGTTAGGGTTCTTCCGTCACGAGATTTCTGAAGAGAAAAGTTGCCATGAAGTGTTTTGTTGGGTTGAGCGCTAAACATTCATTTAGTGTAACAGACTGAATGAAAATGTGGCTTCAGCATTGATCGAAGCTTTTCTTGTGGATATCAAAACAAGAGCTTCAGGTAAATGTAACTTTATTTAGAAATAATTGAACGTGGTTAAAACTTTAAAAATAAAAGATTAGGCAAAATACAAAGGTCACTTATATCATATAATATATGTTTCTTTTCTTCAGTCACAGTATTAATGGTTTTCAGTGAATCATTGTAATATTAATGGTTTCTATCAGTCCACTTGAGATTTGATGACAGCTGGAACATAGGCAGCTCTAAAACCTGATGAAGACTTAAGATCCTCATCAAATGATCAAAGCGGTTTATTCCAGAGAAGATGAGAAAGGCAACGCGCTGTCCTCCTGTCCAATCAGAGAGCAGAGTCTCTCATAAGCCACGCCCCTTTCCCCCATCTCCCATTCCCCCATCAGCCACTCGACGTTTCTCTGTCTTCCTGTGTCTTCTCTCAGAATGAGAGTGTAGCGAGTGGCTCTTCTCTCTGTGTTCTGGTCCCAGCGCTCTTCTTCTTCTTCTTCTGTCCATCTGTTGTGTGTGTGTTCTTCACTTATCACTCTGTACAGAGTTTTCCTGAACATCACGGCTTTCTCTGGTTCTGCTGCTGTGGTTCCATTAGCTTCTGTCTGGACGTCACTCGTTGGCTCGTGGTCTTCTGTAGAGATGTACAGAACGCTGCGGAACACAGCTCGTGTGTCTCGAATCTGCTCCGGGGCTAAAAACGCCACCTTATCTTCGCTCTCCTCCCCCCGTCGCTCTGTGCTTTCGGTGCGTCTGTACACTCGCAAGGTGACCCCGTCGCTGTCCGAGCGTCTCGAGGCGTAACGCTCCAGTGTGCGGTAGAGACCGATGTGCTTCTTTAAGAGCCACAGGAACAGGAAACAGCAAGTGAGCGCCGACAACAAACACAGCAACACAAACCCAGCAAATAACCACCAGCACCACGGCAACATCCTGACACCTACAACACGAGCGTCTGCTCCACGAGCCCACGGCGGACCCGTGCTCATGACCTCCGCCGTGTTGGGTTGGTCAGATGTTGATCGAGTTGAGGTTTGCTGTCCGGGTTCAGTAGTGACGGGTGCTGTGGTCGGGGGTTCGGCTGGGTCGGGGATCGGTGAGGTCGTCTGAGGTTGTGTGCTGTGGGATCTGGAGTCAGCGGTGGGATCTTGAGTCGGAACTTCAGTGAAAAGTTCTGATGAAGTGAGTGAACTAGACTCTGTTGACCAGAACAATGACTTGGACTTATTCATCCAGAGTTCAAACCAGATGGAGGTCCAAGACTCATCCGATGGGATGGCCGTCCAGGTCGAGAGCGGAGCGGCAGGGGTCTGAGTGGGCGGGACCACAACATCGGAGTCTCCGCCGGGGTACTGGGGCAAAGGAAATAATGGTTCTGGTGGGCAGAAGTCGTCCTCCTTCAGGTCAATAATGGGCCGGCCGCTCAGGTGAGGTGGGCCGGCACATGACACGCTATCAGCACCAAAAACGATGTTGTTGGGACCATTGTGTTTGTAGATGTTATAATCTTGGTCATTCAGGAATCTGTGGAGGTATCCCACAGAACAGCTGCACTGCCATGGATTATAGGACAAGTAAACATACGGCAACTCGGGTTTGGAGGAGAAAAACCCATCAGGCATCAGCGAGACGCTGTTGTTCTCCAAGTCGAACGTCTTAAGGCTGCCGGAGGAGACGCGCTCCAGGAGACGAGCTGGGAGGGCGGGGAGCTTGTTTCCAGAAAGATTAATGACCTCCAGACGCTGCAAGTCACTGAAGGTGGCGTCGTGAAGAGAGCGAATCCGATTGCCATCCAAGTAAATCTCCATCAGACTGGGAGCGCAACGGAACACCCCGCCACCCAAACCAATCAAGCCGTTACCTGACAGACGCAACACGCTTAAGTTCTCCAGCACAGGACCTGAAAGAAACACGGAGACACGCGTCAGAGATTTCTGCAGTCACCCGAGTTCAATAAACACACATGGTCATGTTTTACCCGGCGGCTCCAGCGCTGTGATGTCATTGTGACTCAGATCCAGCTCATGCAGGTGTGTGAATGCCGAATAATCAGACCAGGAAAGAAAAGTCAAGCGGTTTCCTGTGAGAACCAGAACTTGTGTGAGCGGCTCGATTCCTCCAGGAAGAGCCGTCAGCCCCTGATTCACACAACTTACGCGCGGCCGGTGATCCTTGTTTCTGTCGCCTTGACAACCGCTGCCTGTGACATCACAGCTCTGTATGAAGAGGAAGAGGAAGAGGAGGGTGCTGACGAAGGCTCGCATGATGACAGACTAGTTTAAAAAGTTGACAGAGAGATTCAAAAGTTAGTGAGTGTGACTCAAATTCAAACTATATTCAGGATTAAATGCGACAGGATGATAAACAATGTTTGTATCTGCTCATCATTCCATACAATATTACCATAATATTTGAAAGAAAATGTTAAATGAAGATTTAAAACTCGTAACGATTATCAATAGCAAGTTTGTTGTATACACAGATGTAAGATAATAATTAAACAGGTTATAAAGAGGAGAGAAAACTATAACAGCTCCACAATACACATCATAAAGGGTTTAACTTTCCAACAATACTTGTTTGCTATTATCAACACAAAAACACAACATGTTTCAATGATCAGATGATGTTGTGTACTGTACCTGTGTGTGTGTGTGTGTGTGCTGCTGCCGCCGTCTGTCTCTCCGTCTGATGTCGTGTGAGTTTTGATGAAGAGCTTCATGTGTCACGGCTCTATCTGTCTTCCTCCACATGTCACATGATGACATTCATCTCCTGCTTGTGTCTCGACTGCTGACGGGCTTTTCTGTAAAGCTGCTCTGCAACAATGCGAAACATGTGAAAAGCACTAAAGAACTGAATTCAAGTTGAACTTCCTAACATAACATCTGGAGGAAAACGTTTTTAAGTTTGTAAGCAGCAAAGAAATGACTTTCAATATTTCCTCGAGACATTGGTGATCAGATCGCTCAGAAGACAGCAGCAGTATTTGGATGAATTTGAGTTCAAGCGAGCTCTTCGTCATGTTTCATATATTTGTAAAACAGCTTTACATATACATACAGACACTAGTAATGAAATATAAAAGCTATAAAAACACAATACATCAAACAGACTACATGACACAAGGCCATTTTATATGCTTTTGTTTATTAACATTTTGTGTAACTTAAAATCCAGAAACAAGAAAGAGCAACAAAAAGAAAAATAGAAGAGAAGTGGCAGTTGGGTTCATCATGTGTGATGTCAAACATGTTATCTGAACTCTGCAGCTTCCCTCAAACACACACACACACACACACAACTGAACAGAGCTTATCACGTGTGTTTTAAACCCAGCGGATTTCCTCTGAAACACACACATACACGCGCACACGTGCTAAATAAAATGTATTGCTATAACAAAATAATAAAGAATAAAACTGAAAAGATTATAAAGATAAAACGAAACAAGCAGGTGATGGTGTAAATAAATGACATCATCAGATGATTTTAGGTCAGTGGTATCATCCGTTCAGCACATGTGTGGTCACCTTTACATCCGCACTATTCATTGATTCATCTCACATCACAACTGACATCATGTCTCACATCACAACTGACATCATGTCTCATATCATAACAACATCTCTTCTGAGTCTGTCTGTGTCTTACCTGTAAATCACACAAACCCACGTTTATGTCATTGACCTATGACCTGTCAACATCATCTCTCCAGCACTTCAGAACAGCCGAATCACTTCAGTGAAAAGAATAAACCAAATCCATTCATGCGAATAATGTTTTCTGAAGTATGATATATAATAAAGCAAGAAGCAGTGGGTTACAATGCATTTGTTGTGGCGTATCATGAACCCTCTGAGCTGTTATAAAATGCACTGTAACCTACTGCTTCTTGCTTTTATAAAACGGTTAATCCACATGCGTAGAAGGTTTCATAAAATAAAGAGATATTTAGACTATGTAATGCGGTCAGCTGTTATAAATCGGGGTATTTTATAACTCGACCAATCAGAATCAAGGACCAGAAGTGACTGTTTCATAATTCTCATGATGTGTGCGAACTACGTGAATTCTATAGCTTACTTTAAAATATTATTTAATGAATGAAACGCTCATCCATCTTTCAAACAAACCATTTCTCTGTGAATGACACATCACTACTGCTGTCAATCAAACACTCAGAGCCGTCTCACATCCCACAGAAGAGGAACTGAGCGCACACGCGCACACACACACACACACGCACGCGCACGCGCACACACACACGCACGCGCACGCACACACACGCACGCACACACACACACGCACACACACACACACACGCACACGCACACACTGCAGAAATCATGCTTTCTCACATATAACGAAAGCTTTGCCGAGTATGTGCGAAGCAGACATCACATCAAACAGCTTACACTGTGTGTGTGTGTGTGTTGTACAGTAATTCTCACTGTATTCTCAGCTTGTGTGTTATTGTGAGGTATTTGTGTGTGTTATTGTGTTAATCTGGGCCCAGAAACAAACACACAGCTTACATGAATCATGTTAAACAAACCCTGTTCACTCCAGTCCGAAATCTCACAGACGCTCAACATAAGGCACTGAGGCAACACAACGAGTGTGTAGTTCTGTGTGTTTGGATCATTAACTAATGCTGCAAACACAACAACATACACAAGATGACAACACACTACACAGTTCTTTCGTCAATCTGAAGTCAAACACAAGTATGTACAGGAACAGCAAGCATTCATGTTTGCACACTTGTGCCCTTCTGGCCTAAAAGTATAGAGAGTAGACAGACAACACACACACACACACACACACACACACACACACACACACACACACACCAGAGCCCAGTAAAGTGCATGATGTCACACACACACACACACACACACACACACACACGATCAGACGGGGGTTTCTCTGCTCTTCAGGTCCGGTGCACTGAACTGTCGTCTCATGCGTGGGGGGGTGATGTACCCCTGTGGTTTGTGGTTGTGTGTCCAGCTGCCCCCGGCGTGCCCGTGCGCTGCTGTCTGGTAGTTTTGGGGGACGGGCCGATGATTGCCGTATGCCTGCACGTACGCCGCGGCGTGACCCCCTTCCCCCCGCGCACAAGGCCCCGGCGACTGTCGCCGATAGCGCCCGCGGCCCGTCTGCTGAGAGCCGTTGTTGTGATGCCCGTTGCTATAGTAACCCTGGTTGCACTGCAAAGCGGAGCCATCCAGCGAGTTGCGCCTGTGCTGCCACTGCTGCGGAAAGTGATTGCCGTTGCCGTAGTGACGAGGTGTCCAGGGGCGACCGGGAGAAGGTGCGCGCGCGGAGACGGGCACCTGAAAGGGTAAAGGAAGTACCAGTAGGCCGGGACCTCCACTCTCGCTGCGCTCCTCTTTACCGTCATTGGGGCTCCAGGAGAGTCGATGCAGAGGGTTGCTCTTGAAGGGGAATTTCAGCTTGCAGTCCTGCGGGGGAATAAAGCGGCCCGTACCAGGAAGATGGACCACGGCCTCTCCTCCCGCCCCCCTGCGCAGCCGCTTGGTGATCTGCTGCTGCTGAAGGTTGTGCAGACGAGTCTGCTCCTGTTTGAGCCAACGCAGACGGCCTCTGCGAAAGGCTGGGTCTTCCTCCATCAGCCGGGTCACCCGTTCACCTTTGGGGAGGTGCTCCAGCATGCCACACCCTTCCTCTTCATCACTCCGCCTCTGAACAACCTCCTCGGTTAGATCCTCTGATGATCCGTCATCCTAAACACATCCACAAACAATTACTGAATTACTCTGTGTGTGTGTCTGTGTGTGTTTTAAAATCAAACTGTAAGTGTGTGTGTGTGTGTGTGTGAGACCTGCTGTACTGCTGGTATGATGCTCTCCATCTTCATCATTCGGTCTCTGAGGGCTTTGATCTCCTCGTCCTTCGTGTTGTTCTGTTCTTTGACCTCTTGTAAAATATCCGTCAGTTTGTCGATGTGTGCTTTTAGATCGTGCATGCCGCTCTTGCCATTCTCCCCGTCCTCTGCTGTATCCTGCGTGCGTTCATCTCCCATGCCCACCGTCTCCCACACATCCTGCGCCACCTCTCTCCACGCGTCCTTCTCCGCCGCGTCCCGTTTGCCGTACATGCGACTCAGTTCCTTCATCTTGACGATGGCCAGCGCCTCCATCTCGCGTTGGGAGTGTTTGAAGTCACCGAGCGCCACCTCGTAACAGATCTCTTTCACCGCCTGCAGCTTTAGGTCGCTCAGCGTCACCTGCTCGGGGTCTTTGCAGATTCTCCGGCGCTGCGGGATCTGGTAGACTCGTAACGGCTCGCGCCGCTTTCCGCTGCTGGGCAAGCCGCAGCGCTTCACTATGGACTGCACCTGACGGACGGACAGAAATCAATTCAGACGCTTTTACGACTCTGACGTAGTGTTAAATATTCCGCTCTGCTGTTTAATACCTTGTTAGGTGGTAGTTTCTCTCTGAGGGAGGAAATGAGTCTCCAGCTCTCCTCACACGAGCGTTTATCAGAATCATCTCCACTGTCTGAATCTGCATACTGAACACATGACATCATCATTCAGCAGCTCAATGTTTCATGTTACTGAATGTGCTTTAACACAAACAGCATGTCATCTATCATATCTCTCTCTCACCAGTCTGTGTTGTTCCAGCAGTAGATCTGCTTCCTCTTTCTCTCGCCGGTACTGTGTCTCCACATCCTGTAACCTGACACACAGATGAAACCTAACATCAGCGCACGCACACGCACGTGTGTCTGTCTCTCTCTCTCTCTCTCTCTCTCTCTCTAAGCATCTCACCCCCTCTCCATCTCTAGTTTAATGTCGATGCCCTGTTTCTCCAGCAGTTCCTTCTGAGCGTAATTCCAGTCCACTGGCTCCCCCTGCAGCTCGAGGCAGGTACTGCGCTCTCGCTCCAGGCGAGCCTGCTCGGGGTGGTTGAATCTGAACACGTGGCTCTTGCCCATCACGATACGGTTGCCTGAAACACGACAGGTTCATGAGGAGGAGGTCATGTGGAGAAGGACGGATGTCTGCACATGAACACATACTGACCCTGTCTGAGCGTCAGATGCTCACTGATCTGTTTCCCATTCACATACGTCTCTGCTTCCTCCAACGGCTCCAGAATCACCTCCACTAGACACACAGACAGAGAGACAAGCAGGTGTATTGATGAGATGACTGAATCTTCACAGCAGGTGCAGACGGGGTCTGGGTGCTATGACAACATATGCTGTGTGATGATAGAAATATGAGCGCTTGTGAAACAGACACGAGCAGCGTTTCATCAATGCACCTCTCATCTCCTTAATAACTCCACATCCCTTCATCATTCATTTCTGCTTTAACTTACTGACTGTTAACACCTCAATTTTTGTTCTGCTAAGACAAGACAGAAAGAGATAGAAACATACAGAGAGAAACACAGACAGTGTGTATGTGGAAGGATGAGAACAAAATTAAATAAGATTAAAATCACAACAGGAGGAGAATAAAGATGGGTGAAGTGATCAAGCAGTGTGTGTATATCTGTGTGTGTGTGTGCATGGAAGGACAGATGGGCAGAGCTCATAAATTGACTGATGTTTCAGATGATACCTGCATCAAATCCCAGCGACTGTTCCACCAACAGAGAGAAAAATCATCACATGAGTGTGTGTTACTCACACAATCACACACACACACACACAAAGCATGCACACATCATCAGGGAACATTCACACCCCTGAGTCTGACACTGCTTATATTTCACTTCTGTAGAGTAACTAAAGAGTATTGCAGTGAGAAGAGAGTAAAATAAAACAATTACATCAAATCATTTATCCAAAGAGACTTACAGATGAGAAGAACAAAACAAATCCCATTCACACGCGCACACACACACACACACTCACCTTCTCCATTGTTTTTGATGTGGCTGTGAAAGATACAGTGCTGTTCTTTAATGAACTGACCACTCAGCTTAATGTCCACATCCTTCTGACCGACCCTAAACACACACACACACACACACACACACACACACACACACACACACACACACACACACACAATCCGCTTTACCCCCAATGATTCACAAATTTAGATGAAATTCAGGGCTCTAGATCAGGGGTAGGCAACGTTGGTCCTGGAGTTCCGCTGTCCTGCAGATTTTAGCTCCAACCTTGGAATAAAACTCACCTGTCTGTAGTTTTGGTAATCCTGAAGATACTGATGAGCTTGTTCAGGTGTGTTTGATTAAAGTTGGAGCTAAAATCTGCAGGACAGCGGCACTCCAGGACCGACGTTGCCTACCCCTGATCTAGACTAACATTTCAGAGAGGTGGCACCAGTGCCACAGTTATACAGTTAGTAGCACCAGAGTCGTGGGGTGAATTTTATATCAGTGAGAGTTGTGGGGCCCGTCTTTTGTTGTTTGACATTATAAACAGATATACGGATCTAAACTGCGACACATGCGTTTCTCCACTGTTCATGAAACATTTACAAGGATACTTGCTAATATGGGAATTTTGACGTAATTTTGTCGGTTACAAAGTAAGAAAACGTGAAAGAGAACTCAGTTTAGTATTTCGCGCTCTGACTGTGTGGGCGAGCGCATAAGATATCTCAAACAACCTGAGAAAACTGAACTCTGCATTGATACATATGTTTGGCTTTCATCTATAATGACTCACAAATAAAAATTATTTAACGTTATGTCTAACATTTTGCATTATTGTTGAAGTAACGCTATAGTTTAAACACCCTGTTGCGAATGTTGTTTCCTGCATTAGCTTCACACTGCATACAATACACACAACATATTTCATTATCTTCACTGTTTTGTACCTTAGCCGTGGAAATTACATTTATAACGCGCAAAAAATATATATTGATCAGTTGGCAGTGGCACTGGTGCGACCATTAAGAAAACCTGGTTGCACCGGCAGGAAAAATAATCGCAAAATGCGACCATTTGGTCGTAGTCTAGAGCCCTGAAATTATTATTCATTCAATAGTTTATCTAAAAATAAAATAATAGTACATTTAAAAATACATGAAATTACATTAACAAGCACCTCTTAAAAAAAACCACACACACACTCACCTGGTCACTCCCTCTTTGATATAATACAACAAACACTCTGACATCAGAGGATCTTCATTGAGATTCACCAGGTGAGGCGTCTAAAACACACACAAACACTTGAGTACACACAGTCTGTTGTGTATCTAAACTGTGTGTGTGTGTGTGTGTGTGTGTGTGTGTACTGACCCCTTTAGGTGAGAACACTCCTACTGTTCCTCCATCCTGTTTAATGGAGACGCCCATCTCAGCCAGAACCGCCTCTCTTCAAACGGGACACAAAGACATGTTACTGTGTGTCGTTCAGACTAACAAAACCACTGTATGTACTGATCACATGACAAATGAATGCAGTCATGACATGATCACAACTGAATGAATGTTTGGGTCTAGACCTTTCTAATCGTATGGACTCTGTTTTTCTCAGTTTCTCCTCCCACGTCTCGTTCAGCTCAGAGATTATCTTCTCTGTTTCCTGAAAACACATCGTGATTCTTTGACCTGTGTTTCTGTTTTGTTTTTTATTCACATCAGGATTCTTATTGGTCAATTAGGGGAAAAATACTTTTTATTGTCATGCCCCGCCCACCAGCATAACCCTGCCCTCTCTTACCTTCAGTCTCTCCACTGCTTCTTCATTAGTAATTATCTCGCCCTGAAATTCTTCTAATTGGGAATGGCTGTCCACAGGGGCGGGGTCGTCTCCTGTGTCGGGCGCTGTGATTGGTGGAGCTCCGTTAGAGGCGGGTCCAGCAGGCAGGAGAGTCACAGCAACACGGTTATTGTTGACTTCAGAAGCTACAAGAATCAATATTAAAGCGGCACTAATGAACTTTTGCTCACAGGTTCCCCAATGTGGTTAATAAGCCCAATTGTCTTTTACCAATGTTGCAAAGAATGTCGCTGTATAAGTTTCCCCATGGGCAGCGCAATACATAATAATTTGTTTACGTTGTTTGGAAACCATATGGCACTCATCCACAGGCAGGGGATGAGCTGTGTGTACCGACCCCAACACAGAACTTACAGAGTCTGGTTTTTGCCGCTAGGAGGCTGCTCAGGTAGCAGCGGCAGTAAAATTAATCCAGTTAAGAGTTGTTCTACCACTGAAATAATTTTAGAGAAATTATTTTAGGGTCGAAAAACTGTCAGCTGACATCAATGTGAACAGAATTAATGACACGACATGTCAATGGATTCATCAAGTTATTCACGATTAATCAAAGATCAATACATGCTGAGAAAACATCAGTCACACATTCAATTACCGTGGATGAAACACACATGACAGCGCACGTGTGTGTGTGTGTGTGTGTTGTTCGGTTTTTATATGCCAATGGGGACGTAAACCTGAATACACGCCAACTAGTGGGGACTTGTGGCACAAAAGCTTATAAATCGTACATAAAGATAATTTTTGAAAATCTAAAAATGCAAAATGTTGTCTATGATCTTTAGGTGTAGGGAACAGAAAATACAGTTTGTACGGTATAAAAGTCATTACGCCTATGGACTGTCCCCACAGAGATAATAAACCAGACATGTGTGTGTGCGTGTACCTGTATGAGTGGTGAGCTTGCTGAGTCCCTGTGCCAGCAGCAGGTCTCGGAGTCGATTCACCTCCTCCTTCAGTTCTCTGATGAGACGAGCGTTTGGATCCTCATTAATCACAGCATTACAGCGAATCTGCTTTGCACGATCAGCATATCTACACACACACACACACACACACACACACACACACACACACACACAGGCTGTGAGAGGACAGTCTCAGGACATGATCAGATGATTGAACAATGAACTGATAGACACCTGAGGGTGCTGAGAGTTTCTTCATAGTTGATGTCAGCAGGACTGAGGGCAGCGATCATAGCTGTACGAGAATTACCACCTGAAACACACACACACACACACACACACACACACATCAGAACCGTCTGTCTGACTGTGTCATTCTCTGTCTGTCTGCATGTGTCTCTTACCCAGGTTTTCCTTCAGTATCCAGGTGAGCACAGAGTCTCTGTAGGGAATGAAGTCAGATTTCTTTCTTTTGCTGGTTTGCTGTTTAGCAGATACAAACACACAATAAGATCACAGAATAACACACAGCTTCTCAATAAGAGGAAATCATGAATAAAAAGGAAAATGTGTCACCATTTCAGCCAGAGCAGAGATGACCTTTCCCAGCGTAGTGAGAGATTTATTAATATTAGCACCTTCCTGTGTGCAAGACAACAGAGAGACTGTTTGAGACATTATATTTATCTCATGATTATTGTCACTAGTTGACTTGTGTGTATTGGTGTGACATTAGTGTGGCACCTTTAATCTCACGCCTTTGGCTCCTGATGAATCTGCTCGCTCACTGCCTGCCAAATCCACCAGACTCACCTTACTCACCTGTAACACACACACACACACACACTTTACATTTATCAACCAAACACGCATGCACATTATACACACACACACACACACACACCTTCTCTGTTTGGAGGTTGGTCAGCTGATCTCGGCGATGTTGAGTGAAGATGATGGTGAAGACAGCGTGTGAGCGACTGCTCGTCTCATTCATATTTGTCGCTGCTACCGTCCTGATCAAATCAATCAATCCACTGAATGTTTAATGTTGGCTGTACTACAGAAGTATGATGAATGTCAAGTGTACGCTGAAATGTTACCGGGCCTTGTTTCCTGAGTCCATGAGGTCTCTGATGTCATCATATGATGTCACAGCCAGTTTGGAGAGGTCCTCTACATATGGACCCATGATGGGATGTTCTCGAACTCTGAGCGCTCCTTTACTCTTTGGGTTCAACAGATCTCTTACTCTCTCACAGTAGATCTCCATAAATGACACCTACACACACAAACACACACACACACACACACACACACACACACACACACACACACACACACACACACACACACACACACACACACACACACACACACACACACACACACACACACACACACACACACAGTGAAGCTTCTTGTCAATGTTGTGCTGTAACATAAAGGGAATGTTGTGTGAAACTTCACCTCTACAGAGTAAGACAGCTCAGGGTCTGTGTTGTCACACATACGTTTGAACAGATCTTCACACATCTGCAACACAACCACAAACCTGTTATTAAATTCACATACAAAAAAAAACTGCTCAGCCCATGCAACGTTTAATGTGTGTGTGTGTGTGTGTGTGTGTGTACCTGTGGTATAATACCGTGCTGTCCAGGTTCTTGTTTACCCATCATGGTGTAAGATTTTCCTGCTCCAGTCTGACCATAAGCAAATATACACACATTATATCCCTCAAAGGCATGAAGCAACATTTCCTCACCGATGTCCAGATACACCTGACGCTGAGACACAAACGCTGGGTCATCCTCCTGTTCAAACACACACAACTATATTAGTTAGGGCTATTCACAGAAACGATGACTTTCATATATAGCCAAACCTGTACACACACGCATGCACAGTCTGACAGGACTCTTACTGTTGTGTGAGACCAGTAGGAATAATCAAAGGTGAAATTCTTTGCTGTTTCTTTGGGTTGTTTTGGGTTCCAGATACCTGTGAAATAAACGCGCGCACACACACATACAGATTTATTGGAGGCCTCCGTATAACAACAAGATATTTAAAGTTTTAGTGTAGTCTAGTGTTCTGTCAAGTTCTGTGTGTGTGCGTGTGTGTACTCACAAGTGGTGTTCCCCTGCATCTGTATGACACATTTTGCATCACGGCTGTTTTCGCGGGTGTTGAAGGGCCGAACTCTTACTGCAACCTTCACTGAAGCGGCCATGCTGAAACAAACACACAACTAATCAATCAGATCACAGGTGAAGTCATTAAAACTATGCAGTAACACTTTTTACATGAAAACTGTAAAAAGCACTATATAAATAAAACAGAGTTGAGATTGATTTAACATTGTGTCACATTTCATGGTGAGAACATGGTGAAAACATCTTCAGAGTTCAAATCAGACACTTTCACAAACTGAACATCAGTGGACAGTCAAGAAAAACAATCTGAATACAACACAACTACATGAACACAGAGTGAAAGTGACAGTTTTCTTTCAGAAAAGATCCAGATCCCAGCTAACACAACACACATTAAAACCCATAACAACACAATGACCTGTGTCTAATAATCACATCCACAGGAAACTTGAATCCTGCATGAACTGAGAGATAAAGCATGCAAGGCCTTTGATGCCATCAAACAACGTCAATGTCCTATAGGCTCAGTCTGGTTCAAATCAACCAAATATTGAAAAATTCCCCGGCTCAATTTTTTAAAAAAATATTAAATGCCTCCGATAATAGTTATTAAGTAATCAATTATTTTGTGTAGGTAATGACAATTTTCAGCTGTATTTTGGAGTCATATTAGAGAGGCTGAAAAATGACATAACTATCATAATTTTATTTTTAAACAGAACAGTAGATCTGTTAGTAAAATCTGTTATATTTAGCAATCCAATGGTGACTGCTTAAAAATGAGGTTCTTTTGCTAAATTAGCATGCTTAATGTCCTTTTAGATTCTTGTACTTGACCAACCTTTCTTTTGGAACGACATATTTAAAGCCCAATAAGGTTCAGTCTTAAAGATATGAGGATCTAAATATGGCTTCATGACAAAACTGTTAAAATGGACACATTTTCAATCAATCCAGAACCAAATGTGGGTCATTTTTTGAAAACCTGGTACCTAATTTATTTTAAAGAGGAATGTCTGAAGAACAAACTATACTGAAACTAGAAATTTATTTTTTCCTTCTATCAAAATAACTGCATTGAACATGACCATTTCAGTGTTTTTGGCAATGAGTTATGTTCAAAATGATCAGGTTGAGGCACATTCACTTGCTCTTCATCATTTATTTATAAGATTCTATATTTGTTTGAATTATAGGGAAATGTAGATAAAGGGATGTTGTTTATTATGGCCCAAGTACAGATGATGTGATGAATTTGCCCCAATTTGTTATAATCCTTAGAATGAATCACATTTTTGAGAGCCTAAACATGCTCGAAAACTCATGAAAGTTTGCATACATGTCACAGGTGGTGAACATTTACATCTGATATAGGTTTCAGAATGAAGTGTGGCAAAATGGCTCTATAGCGCCACCTACCATATTTCAATAGTTGTTTTCATTGGTAAAATGCAATGTTATTTGCCACATTGACCAGGTACAGACTCAAACTCACTATAGAGACGGCAGACTAACAAAATGTTCAAAATACACAGATATACAGACAATGTTTTATGAAAAAACATTTTTAGATCCCTATACTTTATTTGACTATAGAGAAAGAGATCATTTCTCCATTCTTCAGTCATTTTCACAGCTTCATGTTGTGTGTGTGCAGATATATTGCCGTGTTTGCTTAACACATTCCAGTTGTGTGTGTGTGTGTGTGTGTCACAAATGAATAAATAATTTGTTGAATTGTTTAAAAGCTGATTGTCTGTCTGTGTGTGTGTGTGTGTGTGTGATTCTCAAGCCTTTACATAGATCACATCATGTGAGAAGATCAACAGCATTCATTCACATCAATACAACTGCACAAAATGAATCACCCCCCCATAGTAAACATTTAGTTTCATCTAAAGTGAACAGAAAACACAGAGACACATAACAAGACAAATGAAGCGATTAAATTAAAAAATGAGATAGAGAGAGAGAATGTCGTGTGTGTGTGTGTGTTTAGCTGCTCCAGCTGTCACAACACACACAAACACACATAACATTAGTTTGTTGTCTGAACATTAGTTTGTGGTCTCTTTGTGTTTCAATCTCTCTAAATAAACGCATTAATAAAACTTTCATGACGACATGATGTCATTCAATCAGATCACATAAAACACACAACTTGTGTATTATTGTTCACATACCTGACTCTGTGCGTGTGTGTGCGCGCTTTTTAACGGAAAGTGGCTCACCTTCACCGAATACCGTGTGTTTGTGTGTCCTTGTGTCGGTCTCAGATGAGAGACTTCACCGACAGTTAACGGGACGACACGAGCGGGGGCGCGAGGCTGTCCGTCTCGTCAGATTTACTGTATTTACACAGATTTCTACAGTATTTGGCGATATTTGTGCTGTTGTCGTGTAAATTCCGCTCTCGTTAAATCCCACAGCCACCCGTGATTCCCGTTGCTGTCACGAGAGCCGGTGAGAAAGTTTCTGACGGAGGCCGCGCGCGTCTGGTCTCCCGCAATTCGGCCGTTGACGGTGATCTCGCGCTGGTGGGTTTTGGGTAATCGGTGTGTTTTGGGGCTTGTCTGTGAAATTGATCGGGAATATAAAATAAAAAAAATAATAGTTAAAGTCGCCGCTGGCCGCGGTGCGTGTACGCGCGACCCCCGCCCGTCCCGACCTCGCGCAGCCGTCCGAATCCACCAAGTGACGTCACGACGGCGAACCGGACACTGGGGCGGAACCTTAAACACACATATACACACAAGTCAAAGACATTTTTAAACACATCTCATGTACTGATTCTTATGTGAATCTCAACCTTTATACTTCAAGACTTTTAGTACTAAAGTGATAATAATAGTGAAATGTTGGTATGACTACAAAAATGCATATTGCATATTTATTAACAAATCCTGATTGTTAGATGTTTTAGCTCAGTTTAATGTACGTTTCAGTCATCTTGTGGACACCTAGTGGCCGGTGTCACTAACAGGTAAACGATCAAGATACATTTTGTGATTAATACATTATTTGCATTTATAGCCTTTAAACACACATGTGACACGACTTAAATGTCTTTGTTTATTAAAATCTCAACTATAAATGTTCTAGCAAAATGTATGATAAAGGTGAAGTGTTTTTTATTGGCCTGACCCAAGCGCGTGACAAACCATCTGCGTACGTCACACAGCGGGGGGATTGTGTCCTGGATACAGGTGTTTCCTGATAATGACCAAACCACGCACGCACACACACACACACGGTTCAAAAACTCTCTCACGTCTGTGTAACCAAAAATATTTTAACCGTTTGTAATTCTCATCTACCGGGCATTCGCCGGTTACCGTCAGCAGCGCGTGACTGGTGACACAGCAGCGGGACGCGCCTGCGCGAATATTCGGGTCCGTTATTCTGTGTGAGTGCGTGGAGTGAACAGAATTAAAGAACACACACCCGGTAACGGAGGCGGAATTCGCATCAATCCACACGCGATGAGCGGCGGAGTGAACGGGGAGGTAAGACGTGCTCATCACACGTTACCATGACAACCGCATCCGCCAGCTTCCAGCCCTAACAACTACATACTGTAGTGGTTCTGTGCTACAGTCAGGATATCAGTTGATGATGTCAGAAAACCACGACACTGAATGATTACCTTATTAGGTATTTACAGAGCGTTACCATGCCTGATACACACATACCAACATCCCATAATGATCTGACCTCTCTCTCTATCACACACACACACACACACAGATTAAATAAAATGACAAATTAAAGGCGGAGTGACTGATCACTGAAAACAGCTGTTGTCATTTGAAATCAACAACAAAACGCACTACTACACAACAGGAACACGACTCTTCCTGCTCCGCTTTCAAACGTGCTGTTCAATGCCAGCATTCCCTCACTTCCCTCCGTCAATGAGCGGACACGCCCCTTACTGCTGATTGGCTACGAGTTTGGTTTAGTACTCGGCCCGACTCAGTTTTCTAAAGTGTTTTCAGAGATCGGGCACCCCGCCAGTGGTACTGGTTTGTTTTTTCAGGGTCTGTCTGGAAACACAATGCTGGGGGTCGGACATGTGGTCACAACAAGTGTCGGCATGTGTGACATCGACATCCGACCAGTGAGAATCTCATGAGCGTCTGTGTGTGTGTGTGTTTAGGGTCTGTATGGCAGTGTGATTGTGACCGGGGGGAACACACTCTTGCAGGGCTTCACAGAGAGACTCAACAGAGAACTGTCTCAAAAAGCACCACCCGTGAGTTCCTCTTCTCTGTCAAACTCTTCTCTGTCTGATCTGATGTCTGATGTTAAACTCTTCTCTGTCTGATCTGATGTCTGATGTCAAACTCTTCTCTGTCTGATCTGATGTCTGATGTTAAACTCTTCTCTGTCTGATCTGATGTCTGATGTCAAACTCTTCTCAGTCTGATCTGATGTCTGATGTCAAACTCTTCTCTGTCTGATCTGATGTCTGATGTTAAACTCTTCTCTGTCTGATCTGATGTTAAACTCTTCTCTGTCTGATCTGATGTCTGATGTTAAACTCTTCTCTGTCTGATCTGATGTCTGATGTTAAACTCTTCTCTGTCTGATCTGATGTCTGATGTTAAACTCTTCTCTGTCTGATCTGATGTCTGATGTCAAACTCTTCTCTGTCTGATCTGATGTCTGATGTTAAACTCTTCTCTGTCTGATCTGATGTCTGATGTTAAACTCTTCTCTGTCTGATCTGATGTCTGATGTTAAACTCTTCTCTGTCTGATCTGATGTCTGATGTCAAACTCTTCTCTGTCTGATCTGATGTCTGATGTTAAACTCTTCTCTGTCTGATCTGATGTCAAACTCTTCTCAGTCTGATCTGATGTCTGATGTTAAACTCTTCTCTGTCTGATCTGATGTCTGATGTTAAACTCTTCTCTGTCTGATCTGATGTCTGATGTCAAACTCTTCTCAGTCTGATCTGATGTCTGATGTCAAACTCTTCTCTGTCTGATCTGATGTCTGATGTCAAACTCTTCTCTGTCTGATCTGATGTCTGATGTTAAACTCTTCTCTGTCTGATCTGATGTCTGATGTTAAACTCTTCTCTGTCTGATCTGATGTCTGATGTTAAACTCTTCTCTGTCTGATCTGATGTCTGATGTCAAACTCTTCTCTGTCTGATCTGATGTCTGATGTCAAACTCTTCTCTGTCTGATCTGATGTCTGATGTTAAACTCTTCTCTGTCTGATCTGATGTCAAACTCTTCTCAGTCTGATCTGATGTCTGATGTTAAACTCTTCTCTGTCTGATCTGATGTCAAACTCTTCTCAGTCTGATCTGATGTCTGATGTTAAACTCTTCTCTGTCTGATCTGATGTCTGATGTTAAACTCTTCTCTGTCTGATCTGATGTCTGATGTCAAACTCTTCTCAGTCTGATCTGATGTCTGATGTCAAACTCTTCTCTGTCTGATCTGATGTCTGATGTCAAACTCTTCTCTGTCTGATCTGATGTCTGATGTTAAACTCTTCTCTGTCTGATCTGATGTCTGATGTTAAACTCTTCTCTGTCTGATCTGATGTCTGATGTTAAACTCTTCTCTGTCTGATCTGATGTCTGATGTCAAACTCTTCTCTGTCTGATCTGATGTCTGATGTCAAACTCTTCTCTGTCTGATCTGATGTCTGATGTTAAACTCTTCTCTGTCTGATCTGATGTCAAACTCTTCTCTGTCTGATCTGATGTCTGATGTTAAACTCTTCTCTGTCTGATCTGATGTCTGATGTCAAACTCTTCTCTGTCTGATCTGATGTCTGATGTCAAACTCTTCTCTGTCTGATCTGATGTCTGATGTTAAACTCTTCTCTGTCTGATCTGATGTCTGATGTCAAACTCTTCTCTGTCTGATCTGATGTCTGATGTTAAACTCTTCTCTGTCTGATCTGATGTCTGATGTTAAACTCTTCTCTGTCTGATCTGATGTCTGATGTCAAACTCTTCTCTGTCTGATCTGATGTCTGATGTTAAACTCTTCTCTGTCTGATCTGATGTCTGATGTTAAACTCTTCTCTGTCTGATCTGATGTCTGATGTTAAACTCTTCTCTGTCTGATCTGATGTCAAACTCTTATCTCTCTCTCTCTCACACACACACACACACACACACACACACACACACACACACACACACACACACACACACACACACACACACACACACACACACACACACACACACACACACACACACACACACACACACACGTTTGTATTGCTATACTAGTGGGGACATTACATAGCCTGGTTTTATATCAAACTTATGAGATATTTAAACCCCATATCCTAAACCTAATAATCACACAAACATGTGCATTATATTTACAGAAAAACACTATTTGAGTGTTTTTATTTAGTGAGGACTAGTAAAATGTCCTCACAAGTGGGTTGTAATGATGGTTCACTGTATTAAGGACATTTGGCCCTCACTAATATAAACCTGTACACACACGTCTACATTTATCTCTCCTTTGTCTATAGGGCACTTTCCAGCAGATGTGGATCTCAAAACAAGAATATGATGAAGAAGGAAAACAGAGCGTGGAGAGAAAATGTCCCTGAATCTCTTGTTTCTGTACAGATGTTAATGGTGTAAATGTACTCTTGATAGTGTTTATCAGCACAATAACTGCAGTGATCATGTGACCCTCTGACCTCTAAACTTCACTTCTGTGATGCAGAAATATGAGGACGACTCACATTCAAAACCTCAAAAACAAAGAAACACATTACAAATGAATGAGATGTTTTTGAATCATTTGTGTTGCGCTGCTGCATCAATAAACACATTTCACTAGAATGACTCGTCACACATTGTCAAGCTCTTCATTTGTTATTGTAATAATGAGAGATCACCTCTTTTGATCTTGACATGTTTACTATGGTAAAATGTACTATGCTACAGTAACACAAGTGCTTCACAATATCGATATAATGACATCTCTAGTCAGAGCCGATCCTTCCTATATGGAGGTTGTGTAGAGCCCCTTGACTACTGAATCAAAAACTAAGACGTTATTTTTATAACTTGCGGATTCAACTTTAGAAGAATCATTTGAAAATGTTCTTTTTAATACTTAATTTACTGTTACCTACTCGGATATCATGCAGTGGGCAGCAGGTAATAACATGAGCATGATGTGCTGATATGCGTCTTTACCTGAGACCATGGCTTTAAAACAGAGCTATCCGTCTGGAGCTGAAAAAGGGAAGCAAACACGAAGCAAAAGAACAAAAAGGCAAGTGTTTTTGTACTATTGTAAGTCTTATTTTCATCTAATTATTAATTCTCCAGTACAGATTTACAAATTCAGTATTTGTCCACTATATTTCGTTTGCTCATGATAATATGTAATTTTTACTATGGTTCCAGAGCCACGCGTTAAGTCAATAAAAATTTTAATTTAATTTTATACTTAATTTAAATATAAAATGAACCCGTTTAATGGTTTTTTGTCTTTAAGTCTAAATTCGTTTACGTGTGTTAATTGAGTTATTATTTTTATTTCTTAAAGCCTAGTTTACAGTTATGTTTAGGCCTATATCTAATTTTAATTATTTGTACAAGGGCCCCTCACAAGTTTGCTTAGGGCCCCCAGACGTCTAGGATCGACACTGTTTTTAGTAATAGTTTTGGTTTACAAAGTACATCATCGGCGGCTACGCAGACGTCATTCTCGGCTCCGACCTTGACCGGTGACGTCACGGCGGAGGCGCAAGAGCGCGCACTGGAGATACGTGATGTTTAAATGAGACGCAACCGAGGAGACGCGCACACTCCGCGCGCACTCACGGTAAGAACCATATTTATCATGATTTATGCTTAATAACACGATTGCTGATGTGATAACATTACACTATTACAGGATCAACTGTATGATATAAAACGATAGCCTACTGTCGTTTGATTTTAGTGAAAAACTCAAGTTCGTTATGTTGAACATTTTAGTGTTACTGGCCAGGACAGCACACACACACTTTACTAAAATGACCCATCATTAACTAACTGCGAGTACTAAATGTAAATCTCATAAATACTAGGCTCATTATAATATTATTAAGAATTATGCTACAATAAATCATTTCAAGAATAACTTGCAATAATACCATGTGTTTTATTTCAAATGTCTTTGTTTTATATATGTATTTATCTCATTTCTTTAAAGCTGCTTTGCGTCTTTGTGGTCTAGTGGTTAGAGAGTGGGACACTTCGTTATATGTTCAATGCTTTGGCAATATTGTAAGAACGTGCAAACTTGAGTGGGACTCGTGATCAGAATGTCACTGGTTTGATTCTCAGTGTCGGCAGGTAAAGACTGATGTGTCCTTGAGTAAAATAAACATTACCCTCCGTCTGCTGCAGTGATAGATGCCCACTGCTGTGTGTGTGTGTGTGTGTGTGTGTGTGTGTGTGTGTGTTCACTACTCACTGCATGAGTTAAACACAGACGTCACATTTCAGTTATGGGTCACCATATCTGACAAATAAGTCACTTTCACACTTTGTCTTGTCTTCTGAAAAATGTTCTTAGAATTCTTCAATATAAAAATATTTACTTGACAAGGAAAGTGAATGTTTATAAAAAGAAAATATACGACTCAAGTTTACGTTTATGACAAGCAAAAACTAGGATATTTTTGTTTTGTTTTTTCAGCAATACAGTTATAAAACAATGATGAGAGCAGGTAAGCATTGATACACATTATTGATGTGTGTATTCCTGCTCTAGTGTTCATAGTGACATCGTGTTTGTTTTGTGTCGTAACAGGACTTGGATTGGTCGGATGGGTCTTATTCTGTGCTGCTGGCTAAGTGACAGCCATCATAAAAAGAAAACACCATCATTCTTTTCTCAGTTTTCTGTAGCCCCACCCATTCGTCTCGCTGTGCTTTTAGACACGCCCCCCGTTGGCCATGGAAACCCTCGATCCAAGTGGAGCCAGACTCACATCTCTCCCAATCTACAGATGTGCCCGTCGGGAAGTTGTGTGTCCCGTGATTGTGTTGAGCAGAGCAGCGATGCAGTTCGTGCTGCGGTGGGCGTGGCCACAGGGCTCCATATATGGGAGGTGCTGTGGGAGGCACAACATAGGGGGAGCCACGCCCTGTTGGGCGTGTCCACAAGCGAATGCCCTGTGCAGGCCTCCGGCTACACTGCGTTAATAGGCGGCAACTCACGTTCCTGGGGGTGGGAGCTCTCGACCAATCAGCTCTGGCATGACGGGAAAGAGGTGGGGCTGTACCCTGAGGGCGGAGCCAGAGAAACTTTAGGGGTTCCGGACCGTATATTGTTGGTTGTGGATGCAGACGCGGGGACGCTGGGATACGTGGTGGACAACTGCTTTTTGGGCGTCGCCTTTCCAGGCCTACCCAGTGGGGCGGAGCTTTTTCCTGCTATTAGCTGTGTTTGGGGAGGAGCTCAAATCTGCTTACGCTACCTGTGCGGCATGACCCGTGAGTGTGACGCCACGCAACTGACTTTCATTGTATGAAGACAAAACAAAGAATCACATAGGGGTTTATGTGAGATGTGTACTGTATAAAGTGATTGTGTATTTATTTATATAGTAAAATCTGTCAATGTTTTTCAGGTGACCCACCGCCTTTACAGACTCTGAGTGCTTTCTGTGTTTGTCAGACGCTCACAACTCATCTGGACTCAATCCCACCAGCTGCACACCGACTCCTATTCAACACAAAAACATCCAACAGTTAAAATCTGTTTTTTTAATATTCCAGTTATTTAAATGTTTCTGTTTTTCTTATATCTACCTTATAATAACATTCTGATAATGGAAGTGCTTTACATACTATATACGGTTTATTATTCAGGTCAAGTTAATGCTTCTTTACACAAAACTAAAAGATTATAATTATTTCATTAAAGTACTCATTAATTTGATGTCATCTGTCTGTCTGTATACAGTGTCATGAGTCTGATCACATGGTGATTGGTTAAGTTAGTCGTGGGTGAGTTATGAGTTTGTCTTACGCTCCAGTAATCACATTCACATAAGAGTCAAATAATGACAGAACCCATAACACACACACACACACGCACGCACGCACGCAAACACACAACAGAATTACACAAACACACTTTAAAATGTCCAGTAAGAATTTTTATTTCAAATATTATAAAACACACAACAATACAATCAATAAAATCATCTCCACACTCGCTGAGATCCGCCTCTGCGACCCACCGGCCTTCTAATCTGAACCACACGAGAACCAGCGCGCTGAGAGAACATAGACACCTGAAACACACAAACGAGCGCACACACACACATACAGACACACACAGACGCACGCACGCACAGTCACACACACACACACACAAAAACACAGACGCGCACGCACAGACACAAACAGACGCACACACACAGACGCACACTGTAAAAAAACCTTCACTGTACTGTGTGTCTCTTGCCTTCATTTCATCACAATAAAGTCAATACACGAGCTGTAAAACACAACAGACAGCAAAAGATGAACAGAACAGACAACAAGACTCGAGTCTCAGAGAAGTTCACTGAGCAAACACCAGAGCATGATGGGATAGTATACACAGAAGAGAGGAGGGCTGGAGGTTCACTTAAGAGAAGATTTCATTCACTGGAGGCTACAGAAGAAAAAGCAGCGATGGTCATACGTCCTGTCAGGAATGGTCTGATTTTCCTAATGTTGCACAGGTCAAATCTACCGGAGCAGGCCGTGTTAGTTAAGTTTATAACATGGTCTGTTTGAATACTCGATTCTGATTGGCTGGAGGGTGTGTATTAAAACCAGAGCCATAGGGAGAGAAAGTTGCGCCAACTGAAGTTCAACATTTTCACGTGTCACGTGATTCATGGAGCCTTCAAATAGTTTCCGGAAGTTATGTTTTCTCTTTAAATGCTATTTCTTTCATTTATTTATTTATGAAATGACTTGCGCCCTTAAAAAAGTTTGTCACAATCCTCTGATGACTGTCTGATGGATTATTGTGATGTTTTAGATAGAAGCACATCAGGAATATTTTGTGAAATGTTGCTCACCTCTGTCTTATCATCTGATTTGTGTTCGAGGTTTGATCTCACTGGGTTTACCCCACCGTCTCCAGACCTACACACACACACACACACACACACACACACACACACACACACAGCATTTGTAACAATTGTTGGTCTTTGTTTTCAGGAGTCTGCGTGTGTGTGTTTCTCACCTGCTCTGTAGTTGTTGTGTGGTGTGTGTACACAGTGGGTCAGTGATGTCAGCTGACCGCTGCTCTCTGATTGGCTCCTCAAGTGGGTCTCCAGGTGAACGCTCCAGCAGCTGACACAGGAAGTGATGTGTGAGTGTCTGTGTGTATATGATGTGTATTGTGTGTATATAATGTGTAGTGTGTGTTTGTGTGTCTCACCTTTGACACATAATACTGCAGCTCACACTGTCTGTCTTCATGAATAGAGGGCAGGGCTTCCTCTTTGGTGGGCGGAGCCTTCTCTGACTCACTACTGTACATTATTTCAGAAGCTCCACCTCTTGTCAGTCCACTATCCGAGCTAGAGCTGTGATTGGTGCATGTCTCTGTGAAGGCGTGGCTATGATTCGCTCTGCTCTGACTGGGGTATCTCTCTCTCATCTTTCTCTCTGTGCTGTTCCCTCCTTCTTCTGAATTCACCCACAATGCACTGCAGTCACTGACAGCTATAACACACACCACAGAGAGGTCAGAGGTCACACACAGCATCACAAAGTATAACAACATTGCGGTGTGTGTGTGTGTGTCAGGTGAGTGTGTGTACCTGTCAGGTGAGTGTGGTCCAGCACAGGCTCCAGAGGAGTAAATAAATTACTGCTGTTCAACACATCTGAATGAGAATGAGTCTCTCTCTCTCTGGACAGATTCAGAACAACAGCCTGTGCACCTGCGACAAAAAACGCACATGTGTGAGGGCCAAATGTCCTGTTATACAGTGAATTATCATTACAACCCACTTGTGGGGACATTTTGCTGGTCCTCACTAAATAAAAAGGCTTATAATTCGTTCAAATAGTGTTTTTCTGTAAATCTAATGTGTTGCACATGTTTGTGTGATTATTAGGTTTAGGTGTAGGTAAAGAGGATAGAATATATCATAAGACTGATATAAAATCAATGGAAGTCTATGGAATGTCCTCACTAGAATACAAAAACAAACATGTATGTGTCAAACAGCAGATACCTGGCAGGTGTGTGGCACTCCGTGATGTGTCTTCAAGGTAGCAGGATATTTTAGAAGCTTCCCACAAAGGAGGTACAAACATACTCTCCATCTATATACACACACACGCACGCACGCACGCACGCACGCACGCACGCACACACACACACACAGTATAATATATTTAATAAATATATAACTTTATTTAAGTTTTAGTCACATGTGACTGTAGTACCTGCTCCTGATTGGTCAACAGCCGTAAAGCCTCTGCCCAATGAGAGCGCATCATTCCCTGAAGCCGAGACACAAGCTCCTCCCTCTGCATCTCAAGCCTCCTGTTAGACGCTGCCATGGAAACCAACTCCTCCTGCTTTTCTGACAGTCTACGCACACACACACACGCACACGCGCACACACACACGCACACGCGCACACGCGTTTTACTATTTTATGATTTATAAACTTTTGGTCCCCACAGTGACCCCACGAGTTGGTGTGCATTCAGGTTTACGTCCCCACCAGCATATAAAAACCACACACACACACACACACACACACACACACACACACTTGTTTTGGTAGTGCTGCGTGAGCTGCTGGAGTTTGAGGTCTTTCTCCTGTAATTGTGTTCTGAACTGATCCAGTTGTGTGGACAGATCTCGCTCGTGTCTCGCGCTCAGATCCAACAGCTGCTTCCTTTAACACACACAAATAACAGAAGAGAGAAGAGATGTGTGTGTTTCACAGAACCATTTTAATCCTGACACAACAGAACAAAATACACAACCACTTATCAAACATCTTTCTGCTGAATCAAATTTGTACAGATAGATGTGTGTTTGTGTACCTGTGTTGTTCTCTCAGTTGTGTGTTGAGCATTCTGTTCTCCTCCTGTATGACTGACAGCTGATCATTGAGCTTTTGCTCTAATGACAGACGAAACTCTGCCTCCATCTGAGACTTCAGTGACTCAAACCGTGCCTACAAGATACACACATACACACAATCATGACATCATCACAGTACGAGCACACACACATCAGTGTGTACGTGTGTGTGAGACCTGCTCCAGGGTTTGGTCCACTCTCAGACTGTCTCGTTCTCGTCTGATCTCCTCCAGATCTCCTTGAAGCTGCTGTGATCTGCTCTGAGCCTCCTCACGCAAAATCACCTCCTGCTTCACCTGAGACTGAACAAACACACACACACACACACACACACACACACACACACACACACACACACAGCGTCACTGACTGCTGACCCAACGGTGAGCGTCTCCCTCTCTCTCTCTCCAGCTGTTGTGTGTGTGTGTCTCACTCTCTCTCTCCAGCTGTTGTGTGTGTGTGTCTCACTCTCTCTCTCCAGCTGTTGTGTGTGTGTGTCTCACTCTCTCTCTCCAGCTGTTGTGTGTGTGTGTCTCACTCTCTCTCTCCAGCTGTTGTGTGTGTGTGTGTGTGTGTGTGTCACTCTCTCTCTCTCCAGCTGTTGTGTGTGTGTGTGTGTGTGTCTCACTCTCTCTCTCTCCAGCTGTTGTGTGTGTGTGTGTGTGTGTGTGTCTCACTCTCCCTCTCTCTCCAGCTGTTGTGTGTGTGTGTGTGTGTGTCTCACTCACTCTCTCTCTCCAGCTGTTGAGTGTGTGTGTATGTGTGTGTGTGTGTCTCACTCTCTCTCTCTCCAGCTGTTGTGTGTGTGTGTGTGTGTGTGTGTGTGTGTGTCTCACTCTCTCTCTCTCTCTCTCCAGCTGTTGTGTGTGTGTGTGTGTGTGTGTGTGTGTCTCACTCTCTCTCTCTCTCTCTCCAGCTGTTGTGTGTGTGTGTGTGTGTGTGTGTGTGTGTGTGTCTCTCTCTCTCTCCAGCTGTTGTGTGTGTGTGTGTGTGTGTGTCTCACTCTCTCTCTCTCTCTCTCTCCAGCTGTTGTGTGTGTGTGTGTGTGTGTGTGTGTGTGTGTCTCACTCTCTCTCCAGCTGTTGTGTGTGTGTGTGTGTGTGTGTGTGTGTGTGTGTGTGTGTCTCACTCTCTCTCTCTCCAGCTGTTGTGTGTGTGTGTGTGTGTGTGTGTGTGTGTGTGTGTGTGTGTGTGTGGTGTGTCTCACTCTCTCTCTCTCTCTCTCCAGCTGTTGTGTGTGTGTGTGTGTGTGTGTGTGTCTCACTCTCTCTCTCTCTCTCCAGCTGTTGTGTGTGTGTGTGTGTGTGTGTGTGTCTCACTCTCTCTCCAGCTGTTGTGTGTGTGTGTGTGTGTGTGTGTGTGTGTGTCTCACTCTCTCTCCAGCTGTTGTGTGTGTGTGTGTGTGTGTGTGTGTGTCTCACTCTCTCTCTCTCCAGCTGTTGTGTGGTGTGTGTGTGTGTGTGTGTGTCTCACTCTCTCTCTCTCTCTCTCTCCAGCTGTTGTGTGTGTGTGTGTGTGTGTGTGTGTGTGTGTGTGTCTCTCTCTCTCTCCAGCTGTTGTGTGTGTGTGTGTGTGTGTCTCACTCTCTCTCTCTCCAGCTGTTGTGTGTGTGTGTGTGTGTGTGTGTGTGTGTGTCTCACTCTCTCTCTCTCCAGCTGTTGTGTGTGTGTGTGTGTGTGTGTGTGTGTGTGTGTCTCACTCTCTCTCTCTCCAGCTGTTGTGTGGTGTGTGTGTGTGTCTCTCTCTCTCTCTCTCTCTCTCTCCAGCTGTTGTGTGTGTGTGTGTGTGTGTGTGTGTGTGTGTCTCTCTCTCTCTCTCAGCTGTTGTGTGTGTGTGTGTGTGTGTCTCACTCTCTCTCTCTCCAGCTGTTGTGTGTGTGTGTGTGTGTGTGTGTCTCACTCTCTCTCTCTCCAGCTGTTGTGTGTGTGTGTGTGTGTGTGTGTGTGTGTGTGTGTGTGTCTCACTCTCTCTCTCTCCAGCTGTTGTGTGGTGTGTGTGATCTGTCGCTGGAGTTCTTGCAGGTGTATCTGTGTGTTGTGAGACTCAGTTTGGAGTGTTTGGAGTCTTTCTCTCTCTCTCTGTACGTCACTGTGAAGTTTCTGTTTCAGACGCTTGAGATTCTCAACACACTCACGCAACTCCGACACCTGCTGCTCCTGAAACACACACACACTCAATATCACTTGATCAGAAATGTGAGGAACAATACAGCTGTGAGCGCGTGTGTTACCAGTTTTTTGTTGGTGTCCAGCAGCTCTTGGTTGTGTTTCTGTTCTTTGTTAAGAGTTTCTTTCACACGAGAGAGAGCCTGAAACACACACTTCTTGTAATTAAACTGAATTTCACTGTTATGTTATGTGAAGTCAACATGTGTCAACATCTCTGTTTGTTTGTTGTGTACCTCTTTCTGTTTGTGGAATGTTGTCTCTGCCTTTTGTTTCTCTTCCTGCAGGAGTTTCATCTCATCACTCCGGTCCTGATCATGTCTCCTCCAGCCCTCCACCACCTTTACTAGCGTCTGACACACACACACACGCACGCACGCACACACGTTGAGTTTCCATGTTTTATGGGGGCATTCCATAGACGTAATGGTTTTTATACTGTACAAACTGTATATTCTATCCCCTAACCTAAACCTAAGAATCACATAAAACTCTTTTAGATTGTCAAAAAACATCATTCTGTATGATTTATAGGCTTGTTTCCTCATGAGGACAAAAAAAATGTCCCCAGAAGAACAACCATTTTGGATATTGCCATCTTTGTGGGGATATTTTGTCCCCATACCGTAGGGTTTACCAAGACCACACACACACACTTGTGTTACAGATGCAGTTGCTTTCACTTAAACTATATCAAGTGTGCTGCTGTTTGTGCATGTAAACATTCTGCAAACAACTCTCAAGTGAAACCACAGCAGCACAGCAGAAGATTTTTCATTTTGACCAATCACAATAGAGTGAAACAGCAGACTTGTGTGTGTGTGTGTGTGTACCTTGTCGAGTTGCTCTATCATGATGTCTTTCTTGCGGTCAGCTGCCACAGCGAGTGTGAACTGTTGCTGAACTTGAAGAATTTTATTCTGAAGAGACACAACCTGCTGCTCACACACCTGCAAACACACACACACGAGCTGTGAGAGGATACACACTCTACTGTACTGTACAATTATCACATGTTGTTGATTTCTCAAGAATGAAAAGCTTACTGTACATTGTTGTGTGTGTATAAACATGATGTTAGTACCTTACGACGTGATCTCTCTCGCTCCAGACTGTCTCTCAACACCTGCAGCTCAGACACACTGCAGCTCGCATCCACATGAAGACGAGAATACAGAGGAAACAACTCGTCCATCTCACCCAGAGACACTGCACCACTGAGACACACACACACACGGAGACACACAGACAGCAATGTGTGTGAGAGAGAGAGAGAGAGAGAGAGAGAGAGAGAGAGAGAGACCAAACCATCACAGCCCAACAAGACAGATGTCAACATACCCTCAACAAATTCAGAGGCCCAGCAGAAACCCACAGTCTCATCACAGAAAATGACCACCAATGCCTGGACAATACTGGGGACCCCCACCCCACCTCATGCAGCCCAACATCACCACAGACCTCTGCCTACACCACTACACCTGCAGAAACCACAGACTGCACCAGATCACCACCCAAGATCCTCATCACCACCACAAACAATAACCCAGAGCCCAGTGAGCTGTATAATATCAGAAAACCATACAGATGGGCTGAAAACAGCGCAGAAGAATATCAGAAAGCACTTAAGAGTCAAAAAATACAAACACTGTTAGATAACTTTCTAAATAACTTCTATTCTCACACTAAAGAAGATGTCAATCTTGCTGTTAAAGATATAAATTACATATTTGAAAAATCAGCAAATCAATCAAAGTTAAAAACTAAATCTGGAAAAAATCAGACATCCAAAAATGACTAAAACTGGTTCGATCAGGACTGTCAAACCATTCGCAAAAAACTGAGAACATTGTCAAACCAGAAACACAAAGATCCAAATAATGCAGAGATTCGCCTTCTTTACTGTGAAACATTAAAACAATACAAACATACCCTCAGAACTAAAAAAGCCCAATACACCCAAAAACAGCTGACAATAATCGAGAAGTCAGTCAATACAAACCAATTCTGGGATAACTGGAACAATTAAAAAAAACTGATCATGAGGAATTGAATTCAAAATGGAGAAATATGGGAAAGTCATTTCCAAACACTGTTTAATAAAGTACAGACAGACACAAACTGTGAGCAAAATCAAACAATCAAACAATTGGAGAAACTAGAATTGGCCATCAAAGAGAATCAAAACCCATTAGACTTCCCAATAACTGAAAAAGAACTTAAAGAAAAAATTAAAAAACTTAAAGCAAGAAAAGCATCTGGACCTGACGGGATATTAAACGAAATGATAAAACATACAAGCAATCTTAAATTATTTAATGTGGTTCTAAGTGTAGGTTACTTCCCTCATATCTGGTTTGATAACACCTATCTTTAAAAGTGGAGATAAATTTGATCCTAACAACTACAGAGGCATTTGTGTGAGCAGTAACCTAGGAAAATTATTCTGTAGTTTAATAAACGCTCGACTCTTAGACTTCATCACGACACACAACGTCCTGAGCAGAAGTCAAATAGGATTCTTAACAAACTACCGCACAACCGATCATATTTTTACGCTAAATACTCTAATCGAAAAACATGTTAACCAAGATAAAGGTAAAATATATGCATGCTTTATTGACTTTAAAAAAGCTTTTGATTCAATTTGATTCAAAGAGATAAAGCACGCAGGGCCTTCTATGCTATCAAACGTCAATGTCCTATAGAGATCCCAACTAGAATTTGGCAGAAAATATTAGAATCAGTAATAGAACCGATTGCCCTCTATGGCAGTGAGGTGTGGGGTCCACTGACAAATCCAAAACAAGATTTTACTAAATGGGAAAAACATCCAACTGAGATCCTGCATGCAGAACACTGTAAAAATATCTTACAGGTGCACCGGCACACAACAAACAACACATGCAGAGCAGAATTAGGCAAATATCCATTAATCATAAAGATAGAAAAACGAGCGATGAAATTCTGGAAACATGTAAAACACAGCGACTCTCTGATGCTCTCAACCACAACAATACTGACAAAATCACACTCAACCAAATTACAACACAAATGAAACAAAACTATATCAGTCATTGGAAACTCAAACAAAAGAACAGAGTAAAATGCAATGTTATCTGTCCCTAAAGAGAGAATCCAGTATGGCAGACTATCTGTACACAGTAACAGATCAAAAACTAAGAGCCACATTGACCAGATACAGACTCAGTGGACATAAACTCACTATGGAGACGGGCTGCAAATGCTTTGGCAATACAATGTACAATGTTGTCATGCCAAAAGCAGACTTAAATTTAAATAGAGTGGGAGAGAGAGAGAGAGAGAGAGAGAGAGAGAGAGAGAGAGAGAGAGAGAGAGAGAGAGAGAGACGATAATGAGACACACACAGAGACAGACAGTCTACTCACCTGAGCAGGTGTGAGGTAGAGTCACTGTCAGGTGATTCGTCCAGCAGGTGTCGTAAAGTCCCAAACTCTACAGGGTGAAAAGTGATCAACAGTGAGAGAGAG
Organism: Oreonectes daqikongensis; assembly: GCA_026939265.1. Lineage (NCBI taxonomy): Eukaryota > Metazoa > Chordata > Actinopteri > Cypriniformes > Nemacheilidae > Oreonectes > Oreonectes daqikongensis. The sequence continues at coordinate 61,938 of JAOTQM010000727.1, forward strand.
CAGCTCAAACCTGGCTGCAAGATATGTCAAATCCTGTCATGACAAGGGAACAGACCAGCACAACACAACAAAACACTGTACAACACACACAAACTGACACAACACAACACACACAAACTGACACACCACAACACACACAAACTGACACAACACACACAAACTGACACACCACAACACACACAAACTGACACAACACAACACACACAAACTGACACTATATGACAGAATCCTGTCACTCTCACTGAGAACTTTAATCAATACTTTGCTCTTTTTCTACTTGTATTGATATGTATATATAGATACTTATATACTTTTATTTTATTTCTATCTTAACCTGGATTTGTAAAGAATGTTTATATTTAATTTTCCTGTGCTTTGGCAATGTAAGATTTATTTTATCATGCCAATAAAGCTTCTTTGAATCTTGAGAGCAGCTCACACACACACACGTTAATGATGTCAGGTGATGTGTTGTGTTCTCACCGTGTCTGTGTGGAGCTGTTGATGTCGATCGCAGTATAGACTGTAAATGTGTCCTCACACTCTCCATCTCCTCTATATGCCTCCTGCCGCTCTACACACACACACACACACACACACACACACACACAACACACACACACACACACACACACTCTTTATATACAGTCACTGAAGGGTATGTTTTGACGCTGTCACTCCTGTCAGACGTTACCGTTATCTGCGCTGATCTGTTCAGGCTCTTCTGCAGATGAAAGTCCATCTCTTGTGACAATCCATCATCTTCTGACTCCACCTTCTGCACTCCAGAGCCAATCACATTACTGGAGGAGTGCACTGTGTGTCCCGCCTCCCGTGCCTCTTTAAGCCCATGGGAGACGAGAGGGGGCGTGGCTGCCATGGCTCTGAGATCAGTGAGATCAGGGGAGGAGATGAATGACACCTGCCTGACACAGAGATGTTTTTATCGTTATTTCTCATATTTTGTATAATGAGCGAGCTGCGCTTCTACACATAATCGCTCCTCCAGCGACACACACCGGTTACAGAAATGATTTTAACTGTAGCCAGCTTTGAAACAACTACGGTGAGCCGCTGTGTGATGTGATCTGATGTGTCCCAGCGTTTTACTTCCACTGCTTCATTCCAGTATGTCAGATTACAGTAAGTGACACGTGAACTCTTCATGTGTACCTAGCTGCAGTGTGACCTCTGACCCCCTGCTCTCGACTGTGCTGCAGTGAACTGTAGAGACGGGCGGTGACCTCTCGAGACGCTGACAGAGGAGAAGATGGCCATGAACGCGTCAGAAGAGAAGATTGATGAAGAGCTGATGGAGGAAAAGGCTCCACATCACTGAGCACTTCATCATCATCATCATCATCATCATCATCATCCCGTCTGCTTAATGACATTTCACTACGCACACACACACACACACACACACACACGCACAAACACACACTTAAATGAATTATAATCGCTATCATATAATGAACAATAATTCATGAGTGAACACATATTATAAAAAGTAATAGTTGTTTGTTTAAAGAGTTGTAAGAAAGTTTTGTGAGAGTTTGTTTACCGTCCGTGTGGCTCGCGCGGCTTCCCGCTTGAAAAACGAGCCATGGCAACCGCGGAAATACGTCATTAAATTGCTACAATCACATCCGGATTTACGAAACTTTAGTTTATATTAATCCTTAAACAAAACTTTCTTGTACTTTCAAATAACTTTATTCACTTATTTACTCATTTAATAACTCATTAATTGTTAATCTCGTAACGGCTTTTTATTTTTCATCATAATTCTTTACCGGTGACGAAATAAAAGAGCTATAAAATCAACACTAAATAGAAATACTAGTTTACTGTATGTACGACAGCTCTGTTGTATCCTCAACACGACAATATTGTGGCTTATTTGACAATATTTTTGTAGTAAAGTTGTACGCGCGCACACGCACTATATAATAATAATAATAATGTTTAATTTATATAGCGCCTTTCCAAAGCTCAATGATGCTTTACATGGTACACCAATTCAAGACAAATAAATACATTGTAACAAAAAACATATTCGCCAGGCATTTGCACAGGACGATGGGTCACATGCAGTTGCATGAAATTGTAAACAGAAAGACAAAACTATACATAAAACATAATACATACAATACATTCAAGGACGTCAGATAGGAGACAAGAACTCCTAAGACATAATATGTATTTACTGATAGTGAAGGTTTTTGAGCCTTGATTTAAATTCAGACAAGGTGGTGGTAGTTTTGAGTGCAATAGGGAGCGTGTTCCAAAGTTTCGGAGCAGTGACAGAAAAGGATCTGCACATAGAAGTTCGGAATTTGAAGACCGGAGAGAACGAGACGGTATGTAGGAGGAAAATAGGTCAGAAAGATAGGAGGGGTACTACAGTACAAACAGTGTGCTGATGTCTCATTCATAAACACCACACACTGTCATGATGTACAGCTCTATATCATCAAACTAAAGTCTGATTCAGTGTTGGTTGTCATTCTGATCAATACGTTTAAAACCACATACTCTTATTTACATTAAAGACCACAGCAAACAGATGAGTGCAGAGAAAGTTTTTAATGAAGTTCTCAAGCACGCACACGCACAAAATGTGATGTAATACAACTTAATGAGATGTAATACAACTTAATGAGGAGCAGAACAGACAGCATTTTGAGCTTCACACAGACGGAATGAGACACACAACCTTACAAACACACACACACACACACACGTCTGCGCTGGTTTCATGTGCACATGGTGTAAAAAAGGAAAGTGTCCATATGAAAATAATTTCTAGGTTTTCACAAGGTGATCTTCGTGTTACGGAAGCTGGAATTATCTCTGTAAAACAAGACAGACATGACACATTAATGCTATTATTCAGCTTTCAAAGCATTCAGTCTTTATAGCAACCTTTTAAAAACAGTATTAAATAAAATATTAATATACACTTCAAGTTAAGCCCAAACAATATCTAAATGTGTGTGTGTGTTTGTGTCATACTTGAGGCTGTCATTGTGCGTCTTGTACTCCATGATGGTGTTGGGCGGCAGGTTAAGCACGCGCCTAAGCGTGTCTCTTATTCGTGATGTGGTCACTTGATCATTGGCTGTTTTATTCCAAATAGACAGAATATCCTCCTGCAGCAAAAACAAACAAACAAACAGCTTGACAAACTTGTCACTAAATGTGACAGACTCTGATTCATAGCAATATAAACATGTCTGCACATTAAACATTAAAGCTGTCCTCTTATTTACTTTCCTGTGATCGTGTAAACATAAATCAGTCATGGTTGTGCCGTCTGAGGCTCGACAGTACCTGGAAGCGGATGGACACCACCACCCCACAAATCTCCTCCCCCACCATGAACTGCTCCCCCAACATGGCCAGGATGATGTTCTCCCAGAAGCGTGACGCCAGGCCCTTCCGCAGCCGGATAATCCACTTCCCACCGTTTTTATTTGCCTCATCCTAACACACACAAACACACCTTTAGAGTCAAGAGTTCTTCACACATCACAACACATACATGACGTTTTCATTCTGCACCTTTATGCCAGTACAAGCACTGATGCGATGTTAGAAGTTAATCCGTTTCATTCACATAACAAACACTTCATACATTTATGTACAATTATTTCATTTCACAAGCACATTGGGGGGAAAAGTCTCCAGCAGCGAGTGAAGAGTGTCTCTTTCCTACAAAACACACACAAACCTCCCACATGGGTTTGATTCCCTCTTTGAATAGATGAAAGTCGCTGTGGCCCGTCAGATCTCCAGGTCGAACCAGATGACTGTAGAACTTCCAGAACTGTTCCACCTGAAGAGAGAGAGAGAGAGAGAGAGAGAGAGAGAGAGAGATGAAACACCACGCACAGCAATCTAACTAATAAACACAATAATAAAACCCATGCAGACCGACGCCATTGTTCCCATCTGTCTGATGTTTTGCTCGTAGCTCTGAGTGTTTGCGGGTCTGCTGGGTGTTCGGCGCGAGTACCAGAAGGTGTAGTTGTACTGCAGCGGATGTTCACCTGCACCCGGACTTACAGTCTGACAAACAAACAAGACACGATCAAACAAACCGCCGGAGAGATCGGACAGAACTGATGCACGTCTGTCATCTTCTCTGTCTCACCTTCCGTCTAATGTTGTTATTATTGTTGTTTATTGATCCTCCATCAATGTCATTCTGGTCCTTCATCTCCTCGAGCTCAGCAGAGTCTTCCTCTTTCAAACTTCAAGCAAAACATTTGCTGTTAATAATTCTGTCAGATCAACTTTTTTCTGATCAACTATAAGTTACATCTTTAAGCTGATGATGTCGTGTATTTTCTGAGAGTTAAAGTTGGGATACTGATTGAATATATGTGTTCTATTAGCGATGTTAATATAAAGTCGCTTACATGAGGGTTTAAATCACACACAAGCACTTGAATGAAATTAAATTAGCAGTTAGCCGCTCACTTACTCTTCAAACTGATTCATTCTGCCGTCGCGCTTCTCTTCTCTCTATAAACACCAATCTCCACCTAATAACCCTGACCCTATAAAAACTAAACAGTGTGTAAAAATCTGTGATGATGATGTTTTTAAATCAACAAACTCAAGAGTATCAGGCTAAGCTTACTGCAGCTGTTCTCACTGCACATGCGCTGAAGTGTTACCGTAGCCGAGAGGCGACAAAACACCGCGACAATCGCGTTTTGCTTTCTCTGCATGAAAAGGAAACTATAATAAAAGTCCTCATTCACACCATTAAATCTAGTAGCGTGGTACCTCTTCCTTTGTATAGTACTTCATTTACCTTATGTACCATGGTAATAACATGATTTCTATTCGATCTCCTTCAACCCTGAGAAAATACCATATTTCTTTATTGTGTGTCCACACGATACTGTGGTTTTTACAACTATAGTAAAGTATATAGTATATGGACTATAGTGTGTGTGCGCGTGCGTGCGCGCGTTGGTTTCCTGTCATGGTTGGACGCAATGTGACATGTATTGTTGTTGTTTAGGTCAGTGAAGAATGAAAATAATAATAAATAAATAAAACAATAAATAAAATAAATCATATATACGGAAGGTGTATAGTTAAAGCTAACCTACTACACAAAAACAAGAAAACTAAACTAAAATCTGGAGATGAAATCTGGTTTGACAAAGAATGTAAAATTTTAATTAAATGTTTGTACTTATTGTATGTCTTTCATTATATGTTATATGCTTTGGCAATATTGTAAGAACATTTGCAATCATGCCAATAAAGTACCTTAAAGCAGCACCATGTAGTTTTTGACCTTAGAATAATGTCTCTAAAATGTTTTGAATGGTAGAAGAACTCTTAACAGGTGCGAGTTTAACTCGCGCTGCTACTAGAGCAGCCTCCTAGCGGCCGAAACCAGACTCTGTTACTTTAGTGTTCAGGTAGGTACACCATGCCCCGCCCATCCCCAGCCATCGACCTGCTTTGCGGCATACGTCACGTTTTACACGCATAGCCTGGGTGAAGTTAGCCAACAGCTAACAATAAGACAAAG